>KK112130.1:110721-137159 GCA_000611955.2 Stegodyphus mimosarum
CAATAGAACAAATACTATAAAAAGTACTTCAAGAGCAAGAAAACTCCCCCCCCTCCGAGGAAGGATTCTCCAAATACATCACACAGATTTATTTCACCAATGACATCTGTTTAGTCAGCTTCTCTTTTTACTTTTCCAAATTGCTTAAAGAATTCGAAAACTTTCCCTCAACTTTTAAACCGCGCTTCATGAACCATTTATGAATGAGATTTAGAAATCGATAGTATAGCTCAAAAAGAACTTAGAAAGAAATTTCCTGATATTTTCACGACTCAGTAAACGTACATCAGAAGCTTTTTTTTATTGGAATATTTCCTTCTGATTTTTTTTTATATACTTGCGGCTTAAAGGGGTATATTTTAAAAGATTTTTAACGCTTTTTCTGGGTAATCTGGCCAAATGGAAGGGAGGAATTGATTTTACTATTAAGCTAATATTTTCTTTTCATTGGGTTCTGAATAGAGCTAATGGAAATGCAAGTTGTGAGCGAAATTGTTTTCAGATGTTTAATATACTACACTTTGAGATTGATTAAAGCTGTTCTTTAATCGTTAACATAATACCTTACGTCTTTTTTATTTTGTAATCGCATATTTCCTCTAAAACTGGCAATAAATATTTAAAGCAAATATTATCCAACAACATTTTAATGCTAAAGGTTATAAGGTATTTCTCTTGTCTTCGTAGAATGCCTTTGTGGTGTAGTAGTCAGCACGCTCGGCGCTTATTTTAGAGGTCCGTGATTCGAGTCCCCGTTAGAGCATTGCTCATTTTTCATGACTCCTGCTTCAAAAACACCTAATGTCTCTACAGTGGCGCCTGAACTAAAGAGGTGATTCTTCCTAATCCCCAGTCTCATTTTAAAGGGGGGGAGCATATAAGGTATTTCTTCCGCCTTCTTAGCATAGCCTTCGTAGTGTAGTGGTCAGCACGCTCGGCGCATATTCGAGAGATCCGTGGTTCAAGTCCTGGCTAGGGGATTGCTCATTTTTCATCTCTCCAGCCTTCTAAATAACCTAATGTCTCAACATTGAAACCCGAACTAAAAAACAAAGTGGTGGATGATGATTCTCCACCACCAGAATTTGGGAAATGGGTCCCTAATCCCCATTTGCCCTTTATAAGGGGAAGTACATAAGCTATTTCTCCCGCCTTATTGGCACACCTTCGTGGTGTAATGGTTAGCATGCTGAGTCCGTATGAGCAGTATTCGAAATGTTCGTGGTTCGAGTCTGGGCGAGGGCATTGCTCATCTTTCATCCCTCCCGCTTTCAAAAATATCTAATGCCTCTACAATCTATAAGTTGTTTTAAATGATAATATGCCTTTAAAAAGAAAACAATGAACAGCTATTGAGTATCCAAGCTCTAAATGCTTGTATGAGTACAATTCACAAAAACATGTTTCTCACTTGGGAAATTTTGCCTATAAAAATTGCCATTTTTTTGTTATAGCATGTTCGTTTCGTAAATCAAATATTTAGAGTTAATAGAAAATGACCATTAGAACTTTTGACCAATGTTGCAAAAGAACAAGATGATTATAGTAATTGATGTAATTCTGAGTTTCTCTCTTTAGTAACAGGAAAATGGTTTTTTGAGCCATAAAAATGCTTTTAAATGTTCATATGTAATGGATAGATTTACGTTTCCATAAAAATAGGCAATACATGTGGATTCCGGTCAGAAGAAATACATCTGAAATCATTCCGATCTGGTAAAATTCTGATCATAATCAATCAGACTGAGATCAGATTCGATCATACATTTCCGATCAGAAGAAATACATTTGGATTCCGATTAGTGTTTTTTAAGCCCAAAGACCGTTAGGTATTAGTCTCGAAACGGGATTTTGCATTGAATCACTGTAAAAGGCTGAATCACATTTCTAATTGTTGCTACCAAATAATATCGCCTGTATTAATTTAAACGAAATTAAATAAAGGAGAATGTGCATGAATATAGATATGTTTCGCGCACTGTAACGAAACAACGATACTTAGAGCCATCAAATTTTGAATAACTTAGTCCTCCACCCGAATACCTTGCCCTGAAAGCCCGAATTTTGAATTTCGAATTTGTTTTATGGTCTATTTCACATTTTTAAAACTTCTAACGAATTTTTGGTTAACAAACAGCGATTTCAAAGCGAGCAATGGCAACACTGTACATAAAAAAAAAACATTTTTATCTCCAGCGCGCAAGACTATCTATCGGAAATTCTAAAGATATGCTGTTTTTTAATATTTTGTTATATTGCAGTTGAACTGAGTTTTATGTGGCTTAAGTGCGAAGAATATAATATTTAATAAAAAAGGTAACACAAAAAACGTTAAAAAACGTAATATAAAATCTGGACGCCCCCCTAAAAATATAATATAATGAATTTCAGATATTAGAATAAAAAATCCGATTGTAATCTCGACTTAAATGCTTCATACATCAAAGAATCTACGTTTTCGTTATTTTTACAGTAGCAGATAATAAATATCATGCAATATCAATCTTAAAATATCACAGAAAAAAAAACAGCTATTTTTTTCTTTTTTTCTTTTCTTTCTTTTTTTTTGGAAGACCCTTCTCTGAAGTAAAATTTCAGAATGCATCTCTGTAAATTGCATAGATTCAAGTTAGACAAGAACTATGAGTTAAGTCTTAAATTTATTTTTTCCCGTCTATGATTAACTAGTAAAAGAATTTCTCACTTTAAATAATATTAGTAGCTTTGCATTTTAATCCATTTGAGAACTCATGGTATCTTAGCTTATTAGAATTCACTCTCCAGTTACTCATTTTATGTTACTTCTTTTTCTTACTAAAAATATTGTTTATGCTGCCATATAAATTTTGGTTCTCTGCAGTGTTTCCCTTAACGGCTTGATATTCAAGAGCATCACTTAAAACAACAACTGTCAAATATCCATTCTTATTTGGGAGTAAAATTAAGATGAATGTAGTAATTAAAAATTGAATTAACAATTTTGGAAACTTTTACTAGTGTACTATACTGATGTTTAAAATTTCTACCTTAAAATGTTAATATTAAAAAGAATTAAACTCTCTCTTTGGCGTCAAGGAAACTCTTTGAAAATTCCTTAGACTATTAAGCCTATTCTTTTTATCTTAAATTCTTAAATCGCCACGATATATAAAGAATAGAACAATGACAGTCATTTTAATAAAACATATTATGAAATATGAAACGTATATTTAAAATTATAGCAAGATATAAATTACCAGATCACTAGAATTTTTTTAATAATATTTTCATATTACTTCTGTGCGACAAAATTATTAATGCAGTGTTTACTTTCAAATTTAGGGAACCTTATTTTGGAATAGATTTAGACTAAAACTCCTTAGTTTTAAGACACATCAGCAGCCAACAGTAAAGTCACTGAACACTGCTGGTTCGATTCCAATCGAACGTATTGTCTCCATGTACACATTCATTGCTTTAATCATGAGTAATGTGGATGGGAGGCAGTTTCCCCTTAAAAAGTCCTTTACGAAGGCATACCTGTCTTAGGCAGATAATCCTCGCTTGCTTAGCTGTTATCAAACAAATCAAACCAAACCTTGATTTGGACTAATAAAATTGAGAATCTTGATCGAAACTTCCGCCAAAACAAGGTTGCTGCTTTGTCTAGTTGTGAATTTAACAATGGCGTGTAGTTTTCCAGCTTGAAAGGTTTACTATTTAAAATGTATTTTCCATGTAATATATTCTTCACCATTTATAGAGTAAATATTACTGTTACGTTTATCAAATGACTTCACATAAATATAAATAAAAGGAAAGTAATCAAATTTAAAATCATGACAAAGCATCCATAAAGTAATACTAATAAATAAAGTAAAAAATAATCTGTAATGTAATAAATAATTAATGCAAAAAATAACGTGCTGGCAAAACCATACAAACGTATAATTTTCAACAAAGAATTTGATTTGCGACCAACATCAAGTACATGTTTCTTGAAGACCATTTATTCGTTGCTGAGCCTTCTATTATTTTTATGAAGGTTTTATGGGATCATACAGTAGAAAGATATTTATTGTGTACCTTCACTAACTGGTAAATCACGGGAAGTAGCGCGTATGTTGGCATAAAGATATCAAAGCAAATACGCCCCAGCTCCTCTGCTTCAGCAAAGAAAACAGCTCAGGGCGTTCAATAAAAGTTGTCATGTAATATAATACGCAATGTACTAGAGAAGCTGCAACGGAGGCTTAACAATAGGAAGAATAAGGAGCAAAACGAAATACTACTACTGTTTCTTTTCCACGGAAGATAAACAGTGTTGCTCAAGACCTATACACTAACAATGCTTTCAGCGCTGAAGAAAAACGCAATACATGAAAGGCCACTCGATTTTCGTAATATATTCAGCCTCTTTCTAGTCTGTATTGTATCATAAGGGTTATGATTTGTGTGCTGTTGATAAACGTACAAGGGAACAGGATTTTTATTTCTCATGATACTTAAGGAATTTTAGAGGTTTAGAACATTAACAAACGGTAAGATAATATTAAACATAGGTGTTTTACTACAGTGGCAATTTAAGGCACCTGAATGGACTTATTATAAAGCATTTAGAAATTTTATCATGTGTAATATAACGAAACGTCAATTTTACTAAGAAATTCCTTCCTCCAAAGAACTTTCATAAGCGATGGATTCAGAAGTTTATAAGATACTTTCTAAATTTTAACTGTAGTAAAATTTTTTGTAAACATCGTCATACAACTATAATATTATTTTTTTAAAAAATTAATATAATTGACCCAATCTAAATTCATTTTGCATAATTATTCTTCAGATTTCACTTTTTTTCATGCTTCGGGTATTATAAAAGAAACGTTTTTCTCGGTAAATAAATTTCCGAAGGCTATGAATGACGGATATTTTAAAGCTGCAGAAATACAAAAGTCAGTATCACCATAATCAGTTTGTAGATTGACGCAGGGACCGGTATGTATAGATATTAAGTGAAATGTGTCAATTTCTATTAATTTATGTTTTCGCATATTGTTGGTTTTTCCTGAGAATTTTTTAGCTCTGTTGTAGAAAGTTAAATTTTGATACATTCAAAAGACTCAGAATGTGCTGTAATCTATCGTGATGAGAGGAATAAAAAATATTTTCCTTATTATCTATTTGAGAATTAAAAACTGAATAGAACAACTATTTTGTGATATTTAATCGTAGTCGGCTACCCTAACCACTACCCCGTCTGAGTGGCTTTTTGTTTGAAGAGAAAATGCTTTTCTCGACACAGCTGCGTCGGCTATGTCATATGTCTCCGTTAGTTTAGATAAAGCCTACTATGAACGGTCTTTAACAGCACATTCAGCAGAAAACGGGTATATTTAGACAAGAAATTGTACAGTGATTTAGTAAAATTTAGCCATATTTATCAGACAATTATTTAATTTTTCTATCAACTATAAAATTCTTCGGATTCAAGATAATTTCAACAGTGAAGTCAATTTTTCAATTATGAAAAAAATTCGTTGCTCGACTCTTAACAATCATATCTCTCATTTTATTTATTGCCGAAGTTTAGCATATCATATCAGTGTGGTTGGACATATATCGACCAAACATAAACAGCGTTGAAATTACTCGTCAGGACATATGAGCTGAGTGTTAGAAAAGCAGAAATAAGTAAATGTTGATAGTTAATCCTAATCGGACATTTAGTCAAATAATTTTGACATTAGATTTGCAAACTTTATCCGGGACACTTAGTCACAATTTTCAATTAGATTTGCAAACATTATCCGTAAAGCTTCATTTGTTCGTAAATTGGATTCTTTTTATCAAGTCATTCACACTAACAAAAATTTTCTCCTTCAGTTAATAAACATTATTTCTAATTTTCTAATCTAGCTCTTCACAACGCTTTCAACATTTTAATATTATTGCGTGCGCACGAGTTTCTTATAGATTGAATCCACATAGAACAGAGAATAGCGTGATAAAATTTACTTCCCAAAAGAAACACTTTACAGTTTTGGAACTATCCACAAATGTACTCGTATAGCTCTTTCTCAGTGTGGCAGAGCATAATCAGTAGTTATTACTTCAAACAACTAATAACGTCAATGTTTCACGTCGAATTCGGCAAAAGCTCTCGACTGTTCAGACATCAGCAGTCGCGTGCTTGAATCATTTTCTACCTAGCGCTTTACTCCATCACATTAGTCCATTGCTCATTGTTTTCGGGAGTTGTTAAATGACATGCCGATCGTTGTTTTGAAGCAACTAAAAGTAGTTCTGTTATTTTAATCCACCATCCATCCTTTTCCTTTGTTTACTGACAATGTTTAGCTATTGAAGCCCTAATTTGCAATCCTGTCCTAAGGGGAAACAGCACACAGTAGTGAAAGCATCCAAGAGAGAATTGTCCCTTTACTTAAGCAGTTTATTGTTAGACTTAAGTAGTTTATTGTTAAAAGTAGTATTATGTTTCTCATGGAAGGGGGGGAATCCAGTTCAACTAAAATACATGTATATGGGCGTTTCAGATGTTTGAGTGAAATAGATTTAGGCCCCTACCGATGCGAAAGAGTGAAACACAACGCAATGCAATATGAATGTAAGTAGCGGTCACCGGGAAATTTCCACTTCTTTCCATTTCTCGAAAGCATGTATGAGGCGAAAAGCAGTTACTGGAAGGCATGTACGATTAAAGTTACATATAAGGCTGGATACAGTTACAGTTAGATGGAAGAATTAGACAAATTACAGCTATACTCGGACCAGATCACACTGTCACTAAATGGCTATCAATTTTTACCAAGGAATTTTCAAAATTTGTTTGCTTATTTGTTTGATTGTTTATTTTTTGTGACCGATTTTTGTTTATTTCTGTTTCAAGTTTGATCTGTAAGCTTATGCTTCATATGTTTCTTGATCTCTGCTTTCTTCATGTTAGATAGTTTAACACATTTAGTTGATATAAATTCTATTTTAATATTTTATATGCATATATATTACCCTACTTACCCTGATTGCGTACATCTGGTTTACATTACCACAGACCAACCTTTCACATGTGGTCTACCATTTGTTTTTGTGTAGGTTGAAAGATTATCATAAAACATTTGATAATATTTTCACCTACTTATAAATTTAAGTGATTTTGATGAGCCTCGTATGACTTTACTATCTAAGGTTAAGAGCTGGAGCAGTATTGTACTAAACCTTAGATTTAGTATTTAAATATTTACTTATTCGAAATAAGAATGAATTATTGAATTATTGGAAGGGAAATCATCAAATGTAGAATAATAAAGTTAAAATACTAATAATAAAGTTAAGCAAAATACAAATATAAACAGTATGGGGGGTTTTGAATAAATCTGTATCTCTTTCAAGGATGATCAGACGCGCGTTACTCTTCTTCAGGAGCAAATAAAGTAAAATTAATTTGCACCGAAAGCATTTTTTGCTGCGTCTTTTCTCTTTCTGGCAATAAAATGTTTTTTACTCCAGAAGAAAGCTTCGTTTTGTTTGGTTTATTTAATTATAGTAAAGCATCGATGGCTATCTGCCTAAGGGAACGTATAACTTTGTGGATGACTTTGTAAGGAAAACTGGCTCGTATACAAGTTACGCATTGCCAAAACTACGGAAACGCCCATGCAGCCAGCCCATTACCGGGATTCGAATGCAGTTGCGAACTACCAGTGTTCAGCGACTTTACCACTCGGCCGTTAATGGGTTCTTTCTCAAAAAAAGGAGTGGAAAAACTTAGAAGGATCTTGTGTGATTGTCCTAAAAATTGATGAAGTTTTATTAGATCTGTGGCAAACTAAGGTCGTTTTTTTTCCCTAATGTTAGCAATGATTAATTAGGAATCAAATTTTATTCATGATTTAGAAACAGGACTTTATATAAATATCAATTAATTTCTGTCATAAAAATAACAAATCTAATCATCGTCATAGTATTTTCGAAATGCACAAATAACATTACGCAGCTATTTCAGAATATCTTTATTCATTTTTGTTCAATTTATCAAATTCCGCTTTATAGTCTCATGTTTATATATTCTCATGTTTTTCTGAATAGAACGCGTATTATTTATGATAGTATTCTGATGCGGGAGCAAATAAATTGAATATAACATTTATAAATTTTTTGTCTAATTCTACAAAAAATGTCAATAAGTTTCGGAACATTGACGAGTTATTAGAAACTGATGTCAAAAACAGCTTAAAAGTCAGTTTGTACTTTTAAATAGGCAGGCTACAAAATAATAAGTTAAAACAAAATAAGGAGAAAAAGCATAAACGACAAGAAGAAAAATGCTATTTTTCAGTAAATATTTTCTTAAATATGTCTTACATGTCTAAGATACTACAGTAAATTCAGTGAATAACATACTTTACATATCTATTTTTTTAAATATATCTCAAGTGTTTTTTTAAATATATCGTTCGTACTTTAAGCGTAGATTGAATGGCGAATCTTTTTAATAGCTTCCGAATACTTTAAACAATTTAATTATTTATGAATATGCTATCATATTCATATTCGAGGTTAAGTGAATGCGCAGTAAAAAGCGATATGAGATATACTTGTTAAAGATACTTAAGCCTGAATTTATAAAATATCGTTCGAATATTCAGATCCAAATTCTGACATAAAAAGGTAAAGTTTATTCAGGCAGTACCTAAACCCTCAACACTTCTTTATTAGCTTTTAAACTCTTACTGTTGCTTTTCGACTCCATATAAATGTGTTCTTGCATATCTAGATCGAAGAATGAATATGTTTCTTATAGAAATCCGCTTTAGTGGGATAAAAAGCCCCAAATGACCAAAAAGGGATTCGGGATGCCTTCTTGGGAATACTGAGTGACGAATTCTTGACTAGCACTATATCCCCTTTCGCATCTGTACTGATCACCGTAGCGGAAATGGTCGCCCAAGAGACTAACAAAAAGTGAATAGTGAGAAAAGAAAATCGGAACGGAAAAGAAAGAATAAATAAAGACTAGTTTGTGTGATGCTCTGTTTTGAACAACGAATTGTGAAGAGAATTTCTTTTGTGTGTATTATCATTGAGATCTACATGAAATTCAAAAACCATTCTTCTTTAATAATGTCAATAATGCAAGCCTTTTGTATTAGATGGAATCTAAAGACATTTAACGCTTCATGTAACCTAAATGCTTTAAGAAAGGATAAAAGTCTGCATTATGAAAATTAAAATAAATAAAAAATATTTTTTAAAAAGAAATCTTTATTTAAACCTCATAAAAATTAATGATCTCTGGAACTTAAACTGTAAATTAGGATTCAAACTATATATTTTTTTTACTTACGTTTTGGTATTATGTTTGTAAAAAGTTATTTATAATTATATAGCTTAAATTGTATAATATTCGTACATTCGTTAAATATATATTTTACTAATCTAACTATTCCATAAGTTTTTAAAACAATCTTTTTGTAAGGTCTTTTAGAAATCACCTTTATATTTTAAAATCATTAATTATTCATTTTATAGATTTTAAATAATATATTTTTACAATTAAAATAATTCATTCAAACATACGAAAGAGTTGAAACGCTATCATACCCAAATTATTTCGGGATTTGGGGAAAATGGTTAACTTCTCTGGATAAGTCAATCTTCTCGGAAATCAGCAATAATGTACTTACTTTGTATGGATGTGCTGTTCTACCATATTCTTATGTATGTATTGTTAATTTGATTTTTAAATTTACGTTTTTTTCCTGCATGCCGTTACAAATTTTAAACGTTGTAAGTTTATTAGACGTTTTCAATAGTTTTAACACAGTCATCTTTCTCCCGCCTGCTTAGCATGCTTTCGGAGTGTAATGGCCAGCACACTCGGCGCGTATTCGAGAGGTCCGACGTTGGAGTCTCGGCGAGGTCATTGTTCATTTTCCATATCTACTGTTTCGAAATTACCTAATGTCTCTACAGTGGCGCCGGAATAAAAAAAGGCGGTCATGATGATTCTCCACCACCAGGACAATTGGGTCTCCTAATCCACAGTCACCCGTTAAAAGGGAAAATGTTTAAGGTATTTCTCCTGGCTTGTTAGCATGTCTTCGTGGTGTAACGGTCAGCACACTCGGTGCGTATTCGAGAGGTCCGGGGTTCGAGTTTCGGCGAGGGCACTGCTCATTTTTTAGGTCTCTCAGTATCAAAAATCCTATTGTCTTTAGAATTTTAAGTATTAGCATTTCTTGATTTCAGTTTGTAATACTTTACATTTTTTTTTCTAGGAGATAACCATAAACAGAAAATTAATAACTAAATTTAAATATGTATGGAAATATCAGAAATTGAAATATTATAAGATTAAAAAAGTATTGAAAATACTCTAACGTGTGTGGGGTTTAACACTTTAAATCCTTAAGTTCTAGCTTCTAACCCCACGAACACTTAACAAGCGAATAATCGCTTAGGCGTGAGACTTGAGAAGGGTTTAAAACCCCTTGTTATTCCATATATTTACAATCAGTTCCGGCTTGGAACTTTACAATAAAGCTGCCACTCGGGCTTGAACTTAAATACTAATAAATTGAACTAAAACTAGCTTAACTAAAGCTCTTAAATAATATAGCCGAAGCTATCACAATCTGACTAGTTGGCCCCTAAGTATTAATTGAGTGGGCGAAGCCTAGCAAGGGCCTAAGATATGGCCGAGCGTAGTAGTAGCTAAGAGAGATGTAGCCAGAAGGCGGAGGTGCGCTAGTCAGGAAATCAGACTCTCTCTCTCTCTTGAAGTCGGTTAAGTCACGACTTAAATAGTACTCATTTTCATTTGCAATCTCTGCGTTTCTGAATTCATATTCTGGCAGGAAATTGTAAGCTGAAATTAGAATAAGATAGGAAAGATACAAAACTTAAAATAACTGTTAGAAAACGTATAATAAACCTTACACTTGTACAGATATTATTTATCAGATATTATTATATTATTTATTAATATATACTTTTTACAATATTACGAACCCAAATCGTATAATTGGACTCAT
Source organism: Stegodyphus mimosarum (assembly GCA_000611955.2). Taxonomy (NCBI): domain Eukaryota; kingdom Metazoa; phylum Arthropoda; class Arachnida; order Araneae; family Eresidae; genus Stegodyphus; species Stegodyphus mimosarum. The sequence goes on from KK112130.1 coordinate 121,752, forward strand.
GTCGTTTTTATCGATTCTTTCTCACAGTTTTCTTCCATCATATCTTTATAGAATATTTTGTGACAGTATAAGAAGAAAATAATAGAGCACTCTTGGGCTTCTTTTATTGACTCAAATCTTGTTACCGTGTCCTCGAAATAGTTTTTACTTCAGCAGCTTCTTTTGTTGCTATGGTACCCTTAAAACAACTAAAAATATTAATGGACTAACAAGAGTAATATTAAGATCGTTATTTTGTTCTCAAAGAGCTCATAAAAACTAATTGCTTGTTTTAGAAAACTATTTAACCATATGATTTTTCTTTTTCTGTGTGAAGTATACACATGAATAGATACCTCAAAGCCAATGTGTACCGTTATTTGCAAAGGTTTTACGATAAATTTCTTTCCACAAATTCCTAAAAAAATTTGCTGGAGATTTATAAAAGAAAAATTTATTCATAGTACTTCATAAGCGAAGTTTTAATAAGCGGTGATGTAATTTCAGAAAGAGATTACAAAAAATTGATATTTTGTGACTTTCTTTGTTGTGAAACAATTAAAAAAAATCACGAACAAAAGCTATTTTTTACATCCTTGTCGGAAATAAAGAACGTACTGTAATCGCGAAAGATTTCTGGTATATATGATACTCGAAATTCAAAGCAAATATACTATTGTTGCGTTATACGGGTTCGTGGATTTGAGAGTCCGATGAAAACACGATGCAGAACAATAAAAAGCACAATTTATTTACAAGAATCACTAATTTACAGCACAGTTCCAAAATTACCTTTAAAAGCGTCGAAAATCTACAATAAATACGCTAAACCAATCAGTAACACAGCTTCAGGCTGTAACTGTAAAGGTAGCTTCACGGCAACACTAAACTTATAATAAACACCGTGGAACAATCACCAATACACTGTCAAGCTATACTGTAAAGGTAGCTTCATAGCAAAGCACTATCTCGATCGCTTTCCGTTCACAAAACTCTCGCGTAGCTTAGCACTCACAGTAAGTAGTTGTTCTCATAATTTTCACAACAAAATTCTCACAATCCTCACAATGCCAGCTCTCAGAAACGCAAGGGTTTATATAGCTTTTCCTTAGGTTCCACAGGTTTCGAGAAATATCTCGACAGGAAGTTATTCTAGAAGCTTCCTGATTGGACCATGGGATATCGCCGATTCGGTCGCCAAATGGGCGATAAAGTCGCCAATCTGGCAACCCTACCATACACTATTTTATGGCAACCCTAGTGCTATGCCGGAAAGCTTACATACAGGCGTAACCGCCGAATTTTTCGCAACGCTATATTTTAAACACTGTAGGATTCATCTGAGCGGATTTTGTGCGTGACATCTCTATGTACGAAACAGATAAAGGAATAGTTATAAGGTATTTCTCCCGCCTTCTTCGCATGCCTTCGTGGTGTAGTGGCCTGCATGCTCGACGCGTAACCGAGAGGTCCGTGCTTCGATTTCCGGCGAAGGCGTTGCTCATTTTTCATGTCTTCTGCTTCGAAAGAGCCTAATGTCTCTACATAGTTTTTCAAAAACGTATTTTAAAATGAATTCAGAAGCGATTTTTTGTGATGTCTGTACGTACCTCTGTGTGTATCTGGCATAATTCAAAAACGATTAAATTTAGAACGGTGAAATTTTGCATATGAACCTGTTATAACATCTAGCTGTGCACATTCTTTTTGTACTGCAATCTGCCACACCAGACGTGTAGATATACATTCATGTCCATAAATTAAGGATAATGCATCATCAGGCAAAGGAAGAGTTAGAAGCAAAACAAATTTGACTTATTTGTAAAGCTTATTTATTAAACAAAAGGTAAAGAGCAAAAAAAGATGTTATATGTTTGATATTATTAAAAAAAATAGCGATTTTTTCTCCCTGGAGCAAATCACAAAAAAAACCTATTTGCAAAAAACCAATATTACATGGTTGGTGGGATTGTTTCATTGTTACATTTCATTTACATGGTTGGTGTGATTGACATTGATGTCTCCCAGACGATGTAATACAGTCCGTACAACGCCTAGGCATGCTGAGTATCAAATTATCTATGTGATCTTGGGGGACATTACACCACTCAAAAAGCAATGCTCTCCGAAGTTCCGGTAGACTTGTAGGAGGAGGTTGACGGGCTGCAACTCGTCGGCCAAGCATGTCCCACACGTGCTGTACTGGATTCAAGGCCGCTGAAAATGCTGGCCAATCCATACGGGGGATATCCTCCGATTGAAGGCATTCCCTTACGATGTTTGCACGGTGAGGACGGGCGTTGTCACCCATAAACACAAATTGTGCGCCCATTGCGCCCCGAAACAAACGTACATGTTTTCCCAGAATGACGTCCCGATAGATTTGGCTTGTCGTGGTTCCAATTTGAACATGCAGGTCAGTTCTGAAACCCAGAATAATTCCACCTCAAACGAGCACTCCTGCGCCACCGTAACAGTGTCTTTCAATGATGGTTTCATGGTGGTAACGGGTACCTGGAGCTCTCCATACGAAAGTCCGGCGAGAATCAGACTGCAAGCTAAACCTGGACTCGTCGGAAAACATCACACAAGCTCATTGTTGTGGTGCCTACAATGCATGGTCTCTACTCTAGGCTAGCCACAGGCGACAGTAAGTTGCAGTAAGTGGAACGCATCTGACAGGTCTACGAGCATATAGACCAATCTGCCCTAAGTGTCCGTACACAGTCTGCCTTGAAATTGTCGTACCAGTGGCTGAAGAGAGCTGACGAGACAGGTCTGAGGCTGTTCTCCGCCTGTTTCTTTTGTCAGTAACTGCCAAATACCGGTCCTCATTCGGCGTTGTAACTCTGCGGCGACCTGTGCTGTAATGTATACTCACATTTCCATCATCTTGGAATCGTTGCCAAAGTCTGGAGATGACACTCTGGGCAATTCCAAGTTCGTCTGATACTTCCAGTTGGGTACGCCCACATTCCAGACGGCCGATAATTCTACCATGTAAAAAATCATCCAAATGCGTCCTTTGTGTCATAACTATTCGGTTATTGCACTGAAATGCTTATAAAGCACCTGCGAACAATTTAATTTCTTTGCCTGTATTCCTTATATATCACTCTCTTACACTCTCGTCATTGTGACGTACCATCGGTGTCATCTGGTTACTTCCTGAAAATTGCATATGATTCTTGAAGATGTTTGTAGTGATTTTACAGGTGATATATTTATTTTTTAGTTCGATTTCCGCGTGACTCAGAATTATCCTAAATTTATGGGCATGAGTGTATATATTCACCGTGCTTGAGTTCAGTTGTAGAGACATTAGGTTATTACGAAGCAGGAGACATGAAAAATGAGGAACGCCTTCGCCGGAAATCGAACCACGGACCTCTCGGTTACGCGTCGAGCATGCAGACCACTACACCACGAAGGCATGCGAAGAAGGCCGGAGAAATACCTTGCACAGTGAGTTCTCATTTTTGCTTCCTTGTACAAAGTAAAGAAAGTATTGAAATAGCGAAGATTTTGACTACCATATTTCAAAGAAAATATCCAATTTGATCGCAGCAGAAAAAAATCTCTGTTTATACACCACTTTTCCAAAATTGTAAAAGCGTATATGTATATATCTCGCATTACTCAAAATCGAGTAGCCGTAGAACATTGAAATTTTCTATATGGGTTTTCTATAACATCTAGTTATTCCCTTGTAGAGCTACCTTTTTCGTTGCAATCATCAGAATTGAATATATATTCCGTCTCCATTACCCGGCGCTTTGAGCTTAGATTTTTATTCCTATATATTGATAAATTTTGCAATTTGTGTTTTAAAAGTGATTGTATTGTGTTATTCTTATGTTCTAGCTAAGGTTTCTATGCGTTTAGTTATTCTTACGCAATAGTTGTAAAATTATCAAGAATTTCTAGTTTAAGCTGCGTTAGGCTTTTCGAGGTCCACACTTGTTTACATTTAAAACGTTTAGTAGAGTAGTGAATTAAAGCATTTATTGCACCAACTTCGGTGTCTTTCTGCCCTGTGAGACCGGAAGTTAACCTTTCATTTTGTGCACCGAAAATTTTGCCTTCCAGCCCGCTGAACGAATTGCTTGTTTACGATTTTTAATGCAGATGATTTATGTTTTCATGTATTTTTACCTTGCTGCGAAGTGAGAACTGAGCTGATTGAATGAGAAATGTATCTCGAATGAAATTCGAGAAAATATGTTTAAATGAAGTGCAGCCAAAAATGTGTATAATGTATTGTATTGTACAAGGAAATCATATGGTGCCCTCATAACATTTTTTTTTCTAATGATTTTAGTGAAAAATCGTTTGAATCTGAATGTCAACTTTAAAACTTTTTTTGACATTCTGTGTGTAATCCTAAATTCTTCTAGAAGGTTTGCTTTAAACTAACGTGGGTATACAGCAAACCTTATGAATGGATTTTAAAAACCATTCTAAAGAATAAATTAAAAAAATTTAAAGGTTTGTTGGATATTTTCGGGAGATTACGAAAATTGAAAACTCACAGCTGCTTGAAGGAAAGTGAATCAAATCCAGGTGTAAAGCCTAATCTACACGGAAAAAACTGAGCCTGTCTCTAGCTCTAAAACATAATCTTACCAGGTGAATCCTATTTCCTTATTAAATATGATGTAGCAGTAAATAACGAAACTGAGGTTTTTCCAGCTCAATAGCAGCCTGTTTCCGTGGCTTCAGGAATTTTTCTTGGTAGCTGTAAACAATGAATGTGTGTTAATGCTGGTAACTAGATATTTAAAGGTTGTGCTTTTGAACTTTACCTATTTGCAATTTTGGAGAGAGCTGATGAAAAGACAGAAAGATAGCAGAGGATTAATGTAATGGATTACTTTTATTAAATACTAGCCGCTGCGCGGCCAGCCTTCGTCTGGCTTTTAAGTGTACCGGGAAAATGCCTAAAGAGAACACCAAACATTAAATTTGAAAACTGCACAGAATTTTACTCTGCAGAACAATTTTATAGAAAAAGAAACAAACAACAACAGAAAAAAAAATTCAGTTAAAAATGCATTACATATAAAAAGCATACAATGAAATAAGCAATATCCCTTAATACAAATATTAATTATCTCAATAAATAAATTAACCAACTTCCTGCTGCCTTCTCTAGACAAGCGTCCAGTATCCAAAAGAAACATTAAATTTAAAAACTGCACAGAATTATCGCCTTCATTTTTCCGGGAGGCAATAGTGCTGATATCAGCAACAATGGCTGCGTGCCATTGTTGTTCATATAATGAAAAAAATCACCAATTTGATACTATTTCATTAAAAAAAAACTCATTCGAATTTTGAAACATCGATGTGCACTGGCTCCTGTCTAGATGCATCCTGTGTACCAGATTTCATAGGCCTGGGTCTATTAGCTTACACGCAGTACGAATGAAAGACACCTACACACACAGAAAAACTCGTCCTTTTAAATATAGATATATAAATTAATTAAACAATTTACCTTTGCAAAAAGAAACAATCTTTCAATTTCTTAAACTGTTCAATAGAGTGAAATCTCGCCTTCCTTATAGCCCATTATGTCTTAAAATTTCGTCGATTTCGTCAGAAAACATAAAATTAAAAAAAATCTAATTCGAATTTCGAAAACCTCGCTTCGAAGTGCACTGGCTCATGCAAAAAAATCATTCAAAACTTTTCAATATCTTACAAACAGTGAAATAATCAAAAAATAACATGAAAGAAACTCAACAAACAAAACATTTCGCGCAGAATTTTACTCTGCAGAACAACTTTATCAAAAAGGAAATCAATAAAAATGTATTATATATATAAAAAATGACAATAAAATATGCAATAACCCTTACTTATCCTAATAAATAAATTAACCAACTTCCCTTTGCAAAATCTTAAGAACTCAAATGGTATAAACAAATTAAGAACTTAAACAGATTAAAAAATATCATGCAAAACTTTTTTATAATTAAAATTATATATAATTAAAACATAATATTACAATGAAATAAGCAATATCCCTTGATACAAATGTTAATTATCCTAATAAAGTAATTAAACAATTTACCGTTGCAAAAAGAAACCAACTTTTTAATTTGTTAAACTTTTCAGTCTCTTAAACACAGTAACATAAGAAATACGATGAAAAATTGTTGCCAAACCGAAATTTTTAAAAGAATGAAACTATTCAAAATGATGCAATTTCATCAAAAATCTATCAACAACAATAAGAAAGGAAAATTGTTGCCAAAACTACATTTTAAAATATCTGAGATGTGAGAAGTGTATTCGGAAGCTTCATTTAAAAAATTTTAAAAAAATACAAAATATTATTATTTTTCCAAAATTCTTTTTTTAAAAGGAGTCGAAAGGATTAAAGTTCAACGTGTCCAAAAATCAAAGGAAAATAAACAGCACATTTTTTAAAATAAGTTTTTTTAAAAAAAATTCCGCTGAAAAGGTGTTAAGCTCACCTTCCTAAATAAATTCGTATTTAATCGATTTATTGAAATACGAAATTTATTTTAAGTTCGTAAAATAGCTAAGTGTCTACGCTTCACGACGATGTAAAAATGAAATGTATAGAGTGAAATCTCGCTTTCCTGTAGCCCATTATGTCTCAAAATGACGCGATTTGGTCACAAAACATGAAATAAAAAAATTCGAATTCGAATTTCGAAAAAATCGCTTCGAGGTGCACTGGCTCTTGTGTAGATACACCTATGTACCAAATTTCGTGGCCCTGGGTCTATTAGCCTACTCGCAACACGAAGGAAAGACACACACACACACACACATACAGACTCTTTGTTTTATTATATGTAGAGATTTATTCATTTTTGGTATGAATCACTATTATTTATTATTTTTAAATCCACACAAAATTTCACAACTTCAAATCTAAAATAGTTTTATCCCTTTAGCTGATCTAAACCTTTGAAGATAAAGAGATAGATTTGCAATTAACGAATATTGTCAAGAATGGACATCAGCTTCATCATTATTCAGAATGATATTTTCCGCATGTCAAAAATTGCAGCTCTGCAGAGCTTAATCATACGTTGCTGGGCAATATTTAAGAATCCTTTCTCTGTTTCCCTCCAAAATCGTAGTTAAGCAACATGAAGAAATGAAAGACACATTATACTGCAAACTCAGTATACGTCATAATGATGAATTAAAATATACATGTGCTGAAACGTATTCATAGAGTAAAATAGAGAGTTTGATAAGATCATTCTAAATATACACATGTTCTATGCATAGAATAAATGTAAGATGTAGTATTTAGTAGGAAATATGGTATCCCTTTAACAGCAGTGATTGCTTTGCAATATCTAATCAACAATACGCGGTCGATAAACTCTTAAAGGCAACACTGTTCCCTCTTACGATATTGCTGTGTTTAGTTAATGGATACATTACAGTACACATGGACGTGCCGCAAGATATCTCTCCAAAATGTCACGAGATTTTCTGCTGCACTGAGATCAGGGAGTGTACAGGGTACTCTTTGCTAAGCATTTTATGTATGTCACTTCTATAATTTCTGTTGTATCTTGAAAGTTCTGTAAATAATCTGTCTAATTCGTATACTGAACCCTCAATGTTTTATATTTGATTTCATGTTACCGAGAATATTATGATAGTTCACAACTATTTTTGACATTATAATCCGTGTAATAAAAATCGTGTAAATTTTAAAGGATATTTATACGTTTTATTTTATGGTTTATAATATGCAGAATGTGAAAAAGTGTAAAATTCTTTCGACCAGAGAAAGAATGATGTAGGTTTGATATTCATCTGTTATCGGCTCTATGGTGGAATGAATATGGCATATATTTTTAATTTAAAAATAAATTAAAATTATATGTAACATATTTTAAAATAAATGAACTAAAAATTTAAATATGTTGGTATAAAAATCCACCTATGTTTTGGTATAATATATAGTCATTTATAATTATATAACTGTTTAAATTGTATAATAGCCGTACATTCTTTTAATATGTATTGTACTTCTAACTATTCCATAATATTTTAAAACAATTTTTTGTAACGCTTTTCGGAATCACCTCCATATTTGAAAACTATTAATTATTCATTTTATAGATTTCAGGTAATAGTTTTTCACAATTAAAATAATTCATTCAAACATGCGAAAGAGACAAAACGTGATCATACCGAAATTATAGCGCATTGTTTGGGAAAGGGTTAATTCCCCTTGATAAGTCAATCTTCTTTTGGAAAATCAGCAATGATGTACTTGCTGATATAAAAAGTGCCAAATTTGGCGATATTTTGGTCCGGTCCATATAGCATCACAATAAGTATTATAACTGAATAAATATAATGGACCATTATGTTAGCTGTAACCGTACTTCCACCCTCGTATTGCTTTTCAGTTATATACAGGAGCAGAAAGTACTAGAAATATCTAGGCGGCCAGTTGAAAACTATTTGTGTCGAAGAAAGATCATCTGCTCTTAGTTACTTAATTATTGTTGTTGTGAGTTGCAGTTCCGTGAGGACCGAGTTAGCTTTCTCTTTTTTAAATGCGTTTTGCATTGCGTTGTGTTTAACGTTCTTGGTAGTTTGAAGTGTAACTACTTATTATACTACGTGATACTGTAAACACTTGTACAAATATTTCTGTGGAAAATTCCATAGGTCTGAAATGTTTTTGATAAAAATAAATTTTATTAACCTATTAACAGACTTGTGAATTCAATCTATTACGAACTCGTACGCATGCAGCAATATTATTACGGATTTTATATTCAGATAGGTAATTTATTAATAGGTAAAAGTAAAAAAGCAAGATCACGTGCATTTAATATTTAATAAATAGGCATCTCTTTAATTTGTATTGAAACTGAACAAATGTAATTGACCACTGTGTTAGCTGTAACCGTCATTCGAATATCTCTGAATAAAATACGCTCTTTTGAAAAAAAAAAAAAAAGAAGCATCAAGAAGGACTTTTGCGATCGTCATAAAATTTGGTACGCAAAAACGTCTTGATCGAATATGCAAATGATCAAAGTTTCAAAGCAAATGAACAGGAATTGCGATCATAGTGCGCATTTCTACTGCAGAATTCTCAAAGTATAAAACCAGTAACAGAGGCGGAAAATTTATCTTAGCAACTAATGAAGCCATTACGACGATATCGAAGACCTTACAGACAACTAAACGACTTCGAACGTTCTCGCACTGTAAGGTTGCGTGAAACTGGGTTGTCATACCGAGCAATAGGCCGCCACCTGCAGCGTACAGACACTGCTGTGCAAAAATGTTGGCACCAATGGTTGCTACAAGGAAATTTCCGACGAAATGAAGGCTCTGGAAGGCCAAGGAGCATAAATGCTAAGCAAGATAGGATGATTGTTCGCCAGGCCCGAACCGCTCCAACGGTATCATTGTCGACTTTTCAACGCATTACAGCCACGTCTATACCTCCCACGGTACCGTCCACCATCTCGCAGCGCTTGTCTGAGGCGGGATTATGCTTATAGACACCTTTAAGACGCTTGCCTTTGGCCCCACAACCTAGGCAGAGTCGTCTGGAGTGGTGTCACAGCCGATCATCATAGCTGCCAGCAGACTATTCAGCGATGAATCCCGTTTCACTCTTGAAGCAAGCAGATAACCACCGTGTTCGTGTCTGGAGAGGACGGGACCAGCTGTCCCAATCAACCTTTGTTTTACAACCCTAATCCCTAGTGTGCCCTAATCCCTAGTGTGATGGTGTGGACGCTATTTCTTATGACAGCAGGTCGTCTTTAGTCATCCTCCGTACATCTTTAACAGCTCAACGATATGTTGATATCATCCTGCGGCCGGTTGCATCACTCTTCATGGCACGTCATCCTGAGGCCATTTCCCAACAAAATAATGCCAGGCCATATACCGCTCGCATATCTCTGGACAGTCTCCGCGCGGTTGATACTCTCCCTTGGCTAGCAAGGTCACCAGACCTTTCACCAATCGACCATGTCAGGGACATGGTAGGCCGCCAGATTCGGGCACCACAAAATACCGCAGATCTGAGGTGAAACTGATGAATGCGTGGCAGAATGTGTCGCAGGATGGCATTAGGAACCTCTACCACTCCTTGCCTCGACGAATTCATGCATGCACTGCCGCCAGGGGCAGCTCGACCAACTAGTAACTTGAATACTGAATGAGCGATTGTGAGCTGTGAACAGGTACTATGACCTCGATTGTTTACTCATTTTATTACCTGTGTATGAGCTATACATATATTCAGTTTCATTAAAAACAAACACTCCCGTCATGGTGCTTCGATTTTTTTGAAAAAGAGTGTATTTCTTTTAATAAAAATAAATTTTATTAACCTATTTTCGGACTTGTGCATTCAATCTATTAAGAACCCGTCCGCACCAATAATATGTTTAAATAAAGCTAAGCTGCTGTGTGGCGAAGTTTAAAGTAGGAAGTGAAAACTACATGAAATACCTAACTTAAAAATAATGTACTAGCTAAAACAAAACTTGTAAAGAAATTTCAGTTAGTGGCTTATACAAAGAAAAGTTATTTTTTCCTGATCTGTGTCTTATTTCTAGAAGTATTGTCGCTTATTTCAAGCATTTTTGAGCTTTTTTCATACGATCATTTTTTTAATTCACCAAAAGTTTGATGTGAAGATGCTTTGGCGCTGATTCGCAAAATCGTATTCCTGTGCTTGTAAACGCTGTGCGCATCTGGTTACAAGAATAAGCCTTATGAAGTAAAATAGCTAGCTTAACGAGACAGAAATTTGAAGTGGTGGAAATTATAATGAAAATGTTCTACTTTGTTAACAACATCTAATTACTTATTTCAGGGAACTTACAGAAGATATATCATTTTAATTTTTATTTTGAGAATCACATATAGATGTCCCTAACTTTTCCCTGCATACGAAATGCACAAGATGTTCCCCCTGTGGTTTTTTAGATGGGAAACGGTTATAATGAAGATGAGGATAAAATGTAAAGAAAGATTATTCATCTTGTTTATCTATCTATACATGAACGTTTTTGCGTTTTAAGTGCCATAGAGATATGGATATCTTTTAACAAAATCTTTTGGGAAATCTGTGATAATAAGTTCATAGACGAAGACCCTTCTCACATGAACAATGTTTTGAAGGAAAAATCCCAAAAATCTGGATTTTTCACGATCTGCATACTCACATTCTGCAGAAGGAGTATGATCAAATTAATTAACTTCTCGAAATTACATTAAACTTAAAGATTTTTATTAGTTACTCTAAGTTTCTGCAATGCTTTTCGGATAATTTCTAGGAGTTTCTAGACATTTATGTATTAGTCCATTTAGAATATTTTTCTCAGAAGCCCGAAAATTGCTTTAGCGACGCATAACCTAAGCATCAACTCATGAAAATACAGATTCTTTGTTGAGTTTCATCAGAATGTTTCGGATTAATTTTGATGTGACAAAATCTACTCATCAGTTTGCTATCGAAAACTATTCATTACATGTGAGCATATGCAAAATGATTTGGTTCTAGGCAATTCAAAAATGTCTTTTGTAATACCATTTAAAAATCGTGCAAATTCCTTCTTGTTGTAATTCAAAAGAATGAACGATGCCGCGGAATAGAAGAGAGTTTAATGATATCATTACTGTTAATTTTCTTCAGAATTTCTCTGTTTCATTTCCCTTAGCCGAACAAAATCCTTTAGAATGTTGATTAATGTATGACTGATATTTCTGTGTCTTCCTGGAATTTTGAGAGATTGTTAGAACGTCTTCTGCTTCCTTGCACTTTCCGTCTTCCTTGTGATGTTGTTATGTTCTTCTGATTGTGTTAAATAAATTAATGTTAGTATTTAATAAACATGTAATTGGGTACCTGCAGTTAAATCTAAAATTCACTCAGAAATAGCTTAGAATTATCTGCAATAGCAAAATATTTGTCTCCTTGTCTTGAAACATTTTCCTCTTGCTTCTGTTTGCAGCTGCAGCTGGCGTATATTTATTTGATAAGCTATTAGCATTGAGGCATTAATGATTAATTATGTTAAATTATAAGGTACTTCTCCCTTCTTCTTAGCATACCTTCGTGGTGTAATGGCCAGCACACTCGGCGCGTATTCGATAAGTCCGTGGTTCGAGTCGCGGCGAGGGTATTGCTCATTTTTCCTGTCTCCTGCTTCGAAATAACCTAGTGACTCTACAGTTGCCCTCGAACAAAAAGGGTGGTAGATGATGATTCTTCACCACCAGGATTTCGCGCTAGGGTCCCCTAATCCCCTGTCGCCCTTTAAAAGGGGGAGTATATAAGGCATTTCTCCCGCCTTCTTAGCATGCCCTCCTTGTGTTATGATCAGCACGCTCGCTGCGTATTCGAGAATCCGTGGTTAGAGTCCCGGTTTAGGGCATTTCCCATTTTTTCACGTCTTCTGCTTCCAAAAAAACCTAATGTCTCTAGAAACTAACTTAGTAAAGCATGGGAAGAAACATAGTTTGTGGAAACTCTGTATTTCAATGAGAGATAACCGAAATACTGAAGTGGAATATGGAAGAAACTCCAAATCAACAGCATATTACTACATCACATATGAAAGGTCGAGAAGGATACGAAAGAAATAATCAAGAAGATACACTTGCACAAAAAAAAAAGTAGTTACAACAAGTAACGAGATATTATGCATCTGATTGCCATAAAAATCATCTCACTAGTAATCTGCAGCCCTTAGCAGTGGCAGCATTGCAGCACGGATGAGATGTTATGCAAAAGAGAAGGACCTGCGATATATCTGCTATAATTCTACCCATAGAATTATTTCCTGAAACAGTTTATCAACAGGTCCTATATATGTGATAAATTAGAAGACGTTTCCCATTATCTGCTGCAATAAACAATAACAAAAAACTTCCACATTCGTCACTCATCTCAAATAATGTAAAAATTTGTAAAAAATATATTATGAGGTAATTCAAAACTTCTCAGATTTGATATTTAAAGTAGGTATATGTTAGAGAATAACATAGTGCTCTTAAAAGTATTAAATTTGTTTTTAGAATTATGCTGAACGCAACGAAAATAAGCTCATTGTGGAGGCGAGTTGTCGTTACAAAGCAATTAAATGTATTCGCCTCAATAATTAATTTTCTATGTTCGTTTCATTTTTGCGTCGAATTGCTTTCCAAATAAAAGAATACTGTTTTCAGACGTTACTGTCACGTAGTATTTGAAGAAATAATATGGCAAATTTCACCGCCAAGGGATTATCCTCCGCATAATAAGCTAGGATTGCATTGTTGTTATGTTGCACCCTAGGGAAGTCTGCTACATAAAACAGATAGAGCGCAGGGCCAGTTATCTACCGAAGTCAGTGGACCTTCGATTTAAATACTATATATCTACAGCTCATTTGGTTTAACGCGATTCTAAAAACTCATTCTGGTAAGGAATTGTAAGCTGAAATTTGCACAGATAAGAAAGGAGCTTTGAAAATAACTGTTATAAACTGAAGATAAACTTTACTCCTCCTTTACCTATATACATAGATTGGCAAGAAGTTACAAGATCACAACAGATAATATTACAATGGGAAATACATTACGTGGAGAAGGTAATTAAGTTGTAAATAAAAAATGCAAGGATGTACAGGATTTTGTAAAAATATGCCGTTTACATCTTTTTTTAAATTTCGATAATTCTATGCAGTATAATTATTCAATGTATTCACAACAATAAAGCAAAATAACGATGCATGGAGGGAAAATAAAAACAAATTTCTGTAAATGATTACTTTTCTAAGGCAAGATAATTCATTCTATAACTTTTCTCAGCTCTTCCTCATTTTTTAACATGTGGCTAAGTTTAAAGTAATTGCTGAGATAAAAATGAAGTATATGCTTCGTACATCTGTTTACATTAAGTTTTTCCAAGCAATTCTGTTAAATAATTAATGTTATCCTACCGCAGTTTTGTTCAGTGAACCGAAAACACATTCTTACATTACGAAAATTAAGTGAGCACAAGGGAAAATAAATCTTTCACGTGGAATTGTTAAGCAACAGAAATATTTTGAGGGAAAAACGTTTCATTTAGTACATGCTTTTAGGACAAATAGAATATTAATTACGGTTGAACAATTTTAAAAGACTAATCAAGTTGCTTTTGTCCCATTTTCCAACTGAATAATGAATATTCTGGGAAAAAAATAGGGAGTTTTGGAATAATTGTAAAACAAAAACTTATTTTTTTATCTATTTTAAAGTAAAATAGTCATACATTTGAGTTAAGAACAATTATTTATTAACAAGCCCGTAGTAAGAGCTCGAGTTCATATGAAGAATGTGATAGTGACGCGTGTTTAAATTCCTATTCTATTGATATTCAATGTTGGGTATTTTTTTAATTGTATCGTGGCCGAAAGAAAGAGTATTGCTGATATACTATTGCACCTTTTATTAGGCAGGAAATTAATGATAGAGCTTTAATTTTAGGTTGCGTTCATCGAACTTTAAGGTTTATCCTAATTTTATTAACAGTTATTTTAAATTATGCAACTTTCCTATCTATTCTAATTTCAGCTCACAATTTCCTATCAGAATGTAATTTCAGAAATTCAGTGAATGCAAATGACTAAGAGTACTAATTAAGTCGACGTTTCGCGGACTTCGAGAGAGAGAGGGAGTCTGATTCCCAGTTAGCGCGCGTTCGCCTTTTGGCTACGTTCTCTCTTAGCTACTACGCTCGGCCATACTTTAGGCCCTTGCTTGGCTTCGCCGATTTAATTAATACTGTTGGAGCTTTTAATTCTTAAGAGTTTATGTTTATGTTTTAAGTTCAATACCATATGATAAGTCAATATTTGGATAAACAATTCTCAATAACATGAATGTGTAAAGTTTGTGACAACATGATAAACACAATATATACTGTAAAACTAGTGTTCAAATCAATCGTAAATAGTGACCAAGAGCTCCAACAGAATAATTAAATTTATTGCGTTGTGAAATATGTAGACAGGTCCAGTGTTCTAAATTAAAGTGAAAACATTACAAGAAGTTAAAATTAAATATAGCATTTATTTAAGATACTTTGAATTAATACAGAGTGGTACATGGTGGGCGGTTAGGTGGAAAATATAAAAGGTATATCATACCCAACCCAACAGGGAATTTAACATTTCAGGATACAGACGACATTGACGTTCCAATTAGAAGTTCCAAACAGTGAAGATTACAGGGTGAAATACATGGAAGATGTAGATTCTTTTACTTCTAGAAAGGAAAGAAAAAAATAAATGTTAGTATGTTCGGTCATTTTCGTCGCCCTCCTTAGTATTCATCTCTCGTCTATTTCTTCCGACAACGATGTTTCTCTGATAACGCCGACACTTTCAGCTCCGTCTCCTTGCGTTAAAA
>KK112131.1:1883-12989 GCA_000611955.2 Stegodyphus mimosarum
GTGTAGCAGCAATTATTGCGGCGCGTGGTGGCCACACAAAATACTGATTCTGATCTCTTGTTCTTGTTTGTTTGCTTTGAACATTTAATCATTTATTTGTACCACTACCACTCAACTGTGTATTAAATTGCATTCAATTATGACGATTCCTTCTTGGTGTTGCAATTTTCACAAACGTGAGTGTAATTAGCCCATCTGGGCAAATTGTCCCTTTAGGGTAATAATTGTTAAATAAAGGTTATATATTTTCAGACTTTTGCCAATTTTAATACAGGGCTGCAATATTTGGTGGCAACAGTTTGAAAAGTGAACTGACATTTAATGTTTCCGATGCAAAATCACAAAACGAAAACAATAGCCCTTCAGGGACAAAGCCCCTTTGGACTAAAAAAAAGCAGCCACGTCACATTTTATAAGTGTCCGTTTTAGAAGTTTTTATATTAGCAGTAACAGTGTTTTAAACAGTTTATGAGGTGTTACTTGATCTGGAAATATGAATCCCATCAGACGTGAAGCAAATTAACATGATGTCTAAAGACTGGGCTACTTAAAAAATTAAATTATTATTAATAATTATTGCACAATTCATATAAAAGTAAAATCTATTTTTTTTTAAATTAAAAAGCAGAATGTAATATTATATCTTCCTAGGTGTTCTTAGTATTCCAAAGGAGCTTTTATATAGTCTCACTCTCAAAACATATGCCAGTCTCATCACAGGTTGATAGTGAAGAGGCCTTGATCTCATGTAGCCTCGCTACACAATTGTACTATGCTAGATGTCATCACAGACTATTTGTGATTAGGATATACGTTTGACATTCCATCATACAGCTACCATGGAAATCATAATTCTGTGCATTACAGAAGCTCTCTTCTGGCTCTGGGGTACAAAAGTACTCCATGTGAGCAAAAGAAAACATGACTTTTACATTAATAAAACTCTTTTTTTTTTTTAACATATGTAAAAATCATAATCTCAGAAAAATAACTGCCTGTTAAGCATTTTTAAAATCATATCTTGAATCTAGGTTTTCTTTTAGATTTAATTATATTTCAGAAAGACAAAAACAATTATAACTTACTTGATTTAAACTGACATCCTGAATAATTTGTTCAACTTCATATAACTTTGGTCTCTTTTGTTTCACAAATTCTCCTCTACTGTCTTTCTGTAATGCTAAAAATCATGCAATTAAAATAATTTTTTGTTTAAATTATATAGAAATACAAATTCTTAATTAAGGAACTAAAAAAATTATATAAAACAAATATATTTAACTCAAACAATATAAATTAAAGTTTTTCATATTGCTTTTCTTGCCAAAATTTTTTTCCAGAGCAAGTCATGCATTTTGAGGGGGCTGGGAGAATTATTAATTACTTTTTATATGGGAAGTTGAATGAATAAGAATGCATGTGACTGTGAAATTGATAGGTTAATTTTTACTAGAAGAATTTTCCATCCAAGAATCTGGAAGGCAAAGAGAGATAAGATCAACTAAGGAGAAAAAATTTTCGTACTATCTTATTATTATAACATCCATTATTTAGAATAGAAGAATTTGATCCATTATTTAACCTTTTCCGGTGGTCTAGGACATTTATGTCCTGTAAGTTCACTACTTTAAATGTGTCTCATGAAATTCCAGTAAATTATGGAGATTTAAAATTTACTGTTTAATATGAAGTGTAAGACTCCTTTGATTTGTGAAGTTGTTGATATGACACAGTCCATTAAAAAGAAAGTTGTTGCTGGCACTTAAATAATGGATGTTATAATAACAAAAGTACTAAAAGTTTTGTAAAATTTAATAAATTCCCCCTCCTTTTTTGAAAATATAATTAATACTATTTCTTAGCTCTGCTGTAAATTTAGAACTAGCAAATTTTATGAAAGTCATTAAAGACCTGTATTTTTTAATTAACTAAATTCTAGAGCAGCAGTTCTCAACCTTTTGACTAACGCATACCATCTAGACAAAAATTGAAAACCTTTAGAACTACCACTACATTTTACAATGATTATCTTTCAATTTCTCACCAAAAATAAGTTATAATACTTTAAAATTAAGAATGAAATTTGGGTCTGTTTAAGAGAGATCAATTTCTTTATGTCTGTTCTTATTTCACTTAGTTTTAACTGTAAATTAGGATCCACTTTTAATTTTGTTTTTTTATTAATTTTTCAACTATAACATGGAAGAAATCGTTGTTCTTACAAATAGGTTGTGCAGAACAATAAGAATTCAATAGCTTTATTTGAAATGCCTTTAAAGTCCTTTTTTTGGTTCAGCCAAAAGTTAGCAAGTGTAATGTTTTTGAAATCTTCAATTAGAGTTTGATCACAGGAAATTTTCATAAATTGTTCTTTTCCTTCATGAGATAAAATTTCAGGCACATTTGAACAAAACTGATTTCTAATTCAATTTTCTTTCTCATAATCTTTGGGAAAACACATGTTGAAATTATTTATCAATGCAACACAATGATTTTTAATATTGAATACAAATTCTTCCTTTATTTTCAAATTATTTTTGGTTAGAAAACTTTCTAAAAGTGGTAATAAGCTTAAAATATTACTATTCAATTATTTGATTATTAGCTCGTGTGCTTTTATCATTGCATTTATTTTAACTCTAATGGTGATCAAATTAACACTTTGTTCTCATAATTCTAAATTTAATTCATTTTAACTTTCCAAAAATATCGGCTAAATTTGCTAAACATGCCTACCATAATTCACTAAATAAACATTTTTAGAATTCTAAGTTTGAATCAGAGGAAAATTTGAATTTCTAATCAAAGTTCAGAAAGACGATTTAAAACTTTGATCTAGATAACTGCCTTACTTCAGAATGTAACAAAAGCGTTTTATGTTTACTGCCCATCTCTTGGAATAAAATTGTAAATATTCTTGAATTTAAATCTCAGCTTTTGATAAAATTAGGAATTTTCACATCTTCATTCAAAATGATTTTCGGCTTTTCATGGATTGTTTTCGCTATTAAAGTTTCACGATGAATAAAGCAGAGAGTAAATTTAGTTTCAGGTGTGACTTTCTTTATTTGAGAAATCATACCGGAATGTTTTCCTGTTAAAGCCTGAGCTCCGTCACTGCATATGGCAATGCATTTATTCCAAGGTATATTATTCTCCGATATAAAATTGTTGATTACTTTGAAAATTTCATTTGCAGTTGCTCTATTAAGAAGAGATTCACAAAATAAATATTCTTGGGCAATTTGTTTTACCTTCTTTGAAACATATGTAAACTGATAACTGAACAAAGTTTGTTATGTCTGTATTTTCATACATGTGCAAAGCAAAATATTCACTGTGTTTTATTTTTTGAATAAGTATCTCATTTACGGAATTTGCAATTTTATGAATTCGCCGACTTATGTGTACTTTGATAATGGAATATTATTAAGGTCATTAACTGCTTTTTTGTTGAATAATATTAAAACCATATCTTTAGCTGCTGGTAATACAGGGCTTTCTCCAATAGTGTCAACATGCCCATTCTTGGCAATTCTTAAGCAGGTAACTAGTGTCCAAAGCTTTTTCACTTGAAGAAACAAAACCTTTCATTACATATTTACTATTTTTAAACTCCAATAATTTCCTCTTAAAATCTTCTTCAGATTTATTCTTTATATCGGCATGCTTAGATTGAAGATGTCTTTTAAGAATCGATGGTTTCGCACTTTGATTGAATAGCAGTTCACCGCAAAGAACATATATAAGTTGAGGGTCCTTTTCATTATTTCCAAATAAGCCCAAATGATAAATAACATTTATTATATTGTCTAGGAACATTTTTTCTTTTCTTTTCAATATTCTTAGTTCTAGCAGATTGTCCTAAATCCATCACTTTTCCACTTAGTCAATCCTAGCTAGTTCTCCATTTTGAAAATTGAGGTTTTTTATCAGTTTTTCATAAATATTTAAATGCACAATACATCAGAAGTTTTTCAAAAACAAATGACAATATTCTCAAATCGCATAAAGAAGTTAAAGAAAATAAAGAATACAAAGCAACAAGAGGGCAAAATACCTGCTCTTAGAGACAGCAAATCGACATAAAAAAAAAAAAAAGATTCTAATTGAAAGTAGAGGAATATGAGCCCAGTAACATAAAGTGTAAAGATGCTGATAATGAGATAGTATTATCTTTTTATACGAACTTATTTTTATTTCCTGTTAAATACTACACCCATTTCTACTACTCCTTTTAAAAACATCATTCATAACAAATTTTGTTATGTCTATGGCTGAAAGAATATTTGTGAAAATAAAAACGGATTATTGTGTTTAAGGCTATGAGCAGCAACTGACCTTGAACAATGCTCAGATAGCATAAATTTACAAGTGTTAGAAAATGAAACAAAAACAGGATGATGGGGTATTTAATTTTTGAATTTAATAGTTAAAAATACTTTTTCTTTCTGTACCACTGGTTGAGAATCACTGTTCTAGAGGATTCCTAAGATTTATTTTAGTTTTCATATTAATTCTTATATTGAATCTTTCCTGTAGTTCTATCGTTTCAACTATTCCACCTGAGAATGTAAATGTAGCAAGTTTTAAATAGGAAGCAAGAATCTATGAGGGATGTTCAAATAAAAGTGATTTGAGGTGTGTATCCATGAGATGGGTACCAACAGAAATGAGACAGCTACACAGATAAGAACAGCAATATTTAATGATTGTAATGCCTACAATGTTTGTTAAAAAAAATCACATATTGCATTAAGGCAGGCCTACCATTGCTTGGGAAGGTTACGATTTCTGTCTGCGAAGAATGATGTCCGGTTGATCATGGAACCAGTTCATAACTGCAGCCTTTATGTCCTCATTGGACTGAAAGCGTTGATCCTTTAGGCTTTTCTTCAGTGGTCCAAAGATGTGATAGTCCCAAGGTGACAGATCTGGACTGTAACCTGGATGTTGCAAGACTTCCCACTTTTTACGGGCCAATGCCTCGACACACACCCGGGCAACATGCGGCCCTGCAATGTTGTGCAAAAGGATGACACCTGATACAGCATACCTGGAAGTTTGTTTCTGATAGCCTTATGCAGCTTATCAAGCGTTATGGTGTACTGCTGGACATTGATGGAGACGTGCGGCTCCTTAAACTTCAGTAATAGGAAACCCTTCCTGAATGTCGAAAAATGCCATCAACATCACCTTTCCGGCTGAGTCAGAGTTTTTAATTTTTGGAGTCTATGCAAGTAGGGATGTTTCCATTGTATGCTGATGGATTTCCCTTCCAGCTGGAAGTGGTAACACAAGGTTTCATCTCCTGCCACTATGTGCTTCAGAAAGTCGTCACCGTCAGCCATGTAGCACACCAAATGCTGTAAACTGCAGCCCATTCGCTGTTTCTTGTGGAGGTCAGACAGTATGCAAGGTATCCATTGGTAACAAACTTTTTAATATCTCAGAATGTTGCTGACAATATTGCAAACAGTACCAATGGAAACGTTCAACTCATTTGCAACGTCATGAATGTTTCAATGTCAATTTCCCTTGATTGCCGTGTCAATGTCCGTAATCAGCTTATCTATCACAACCTTGTGTGCCTTACTGGGCTGTAGCAAATCCGTTGTCTCCTGGAGACCTTCGTTAAACATTCTTGTCCATCTCGTCACTGTGGGCTTCGGCACACACGCATCTCTATACACAGCCAACATTCTTCAACGAATGTCCACCGGCTTACACCTTTCCAGCGTTAAAAACTTAATTACAGCTCTCTGATCCATTTTCAATGCAGTTGCATCCACACCAGCCATTTTTGAATGAATGACACATCTTTATGACTGATGTTAGCACACATCTCCTTCCACACACGCATGTGCTGGTACATACAACTTCACTATCACATTTGTTTTACGAAAGTCCACTGCAAACTTTTTGCATACATGCTTTAAATCACTTTCATTTGAACACACCATATAAAAGAGAAAACTGTGAACTTCAACCTGCCATGAAGGAACTCTTCTGCCAGTTCCTTGCTATGTTTAACACACTGCTTTGAGCTGGTAAGTTTGTCTTTGATTAAAATTATGTTAGAAATCATAAGGCACTGTTGCAAATGCTGCAATGCCTCATGATTTCTAACATTGCAATTTCCTCTCCTTTTTTCTTTAAATTTATTTAAGCTTCTGCAACTTTAAACAGAAATGTAAATACTGTTTTTGTTGTTTTATACATTGTTATAATTACTTAGTGTTTAGGGTTGATATTTATTGTATGGTTCCGCTTGTCTTCTGTCTCAAAAAATCAGCAAGTGGTATTGGTTGTTTGTGAAATCTGGAAGCCCGCTGTGTGAAATACGTTTTCCCTGATGTTGATAATGATGGCGAAACTAGCGCTGGGAAAAATTCTGTGAATAGTGTCAAATGTGTTGAGATTTCAGACTACTGGAAGGCATACACTTGCCTTTTAGATGAAGAGCCGAAACCATCAAAAATTTAATTGAATTGCTTATGTGGAGGATGGAGGTGTAAACATATGCACGTGAAGAAAAGGTATGTTAAAAAAATTACGTTTCATTTATTTATAGGTGTTTCTTGTGTTAATTTTTGTGAAAAGATTTGTTGTTTAATGTTTTTATGTTAGGAAATTTGTATTTTTGGCTATTTATTATTCTTGGTTTATGTATTTTTGATTATTTGTTTGCATCTGTATGTTACGACAGCAACAAAGGTTTTCTGGTTAACATGATAGCTTTGTTTTAGCTTTCGGATTTAAGTGAAAATAGATTGATGTGTACATGGAGAAAGTTAAATTAGTGTGCAGTGCCTAGTTTCTGCAATTTGGGGATTTTTTTAAAGTTAAAACATGCCAATGTGTACATAGACACTGAGTTTGTGTAAGTGTTTGATTTCTTCTTTTAGTTTTGTGCAGAAGGATCGGCACCATCTTGAAATTGGTACTGATGACCGCGCCGATCTTGGCATAAAAAAAGAAACAATTCGCCAAGCAGTACCGTAGAGTAAACATTAACCATGTTTGGACATTGGAAGATAAAGCCAGACCAAAATATTATTTGCACTTTGAAAAGGTTAGACTATTATTTAGCCAAATTTCATTTAACCTTATAACATGATTGATTCAAAATATTTACGTGCATAGTTAATTAATGAATAGGAACTAAAAACAGAAAAATTAATTCATGAGAAGCATTTTGACATCCTCCTTAATATAGACTTCACTCACAGTTCTTTTTTCAGATATTATTCAGCAAAACTAGTGGAACCTTATTTAAGTGAAGACATCAAAAACAAAAAGCCCTCTGCAACTTTTGTAATTTCATTATAAAGTTACAAAGCTACCCTCCCAGTTCTGCTTTAATGAGAGAATTTTCTCAATCTTTAGCTCAGTAGAAAACAAAATGAGAACTGGCTTAGGAACAAAATGATTAGGAACAGAAAATTAAAAGCAATTTTTTTTTTTTTAAATCTTAACAAAATGACTAGTGAAAGTTTATAATTAAGTGTAATGGATGAAAATGTAATGCTTCCTTAATTAAATATATATTGTTCATTAATGTTTTTTCTAATTACCACCAGTCAATTAATGTTCTTTTTTCCCCCTTTGGTTCCAAGTTGTACAGAAACTTCAAATTAATCTTACCACATTCAGCCATTTTACCATATAAATCATAAAATAAGCAACGTACTTTCTAATCAACATCCAACACTTACAAATCCCATCAGTCAAATTCACCACAATCACGCAACCAATTACGTCATAATAGGGTTTCCATAAGACTCAACTACTCAGGTTAAATTAAACAACAAATTAGCGATAATCCAAGGGACACCCTTCAATGTACCCTAACTCATTTTGTAGGTCTTTATTTATTAAATAATGTTTGCACTTAAACCACATAAAATTCAATTCAACAGCAATATCCCAAAATATTTAAAAACATCATATCTTTAGAATTTCCAATACACAGTTTTGTGTGCTGGAAATAAAAGTGTTTTTTTCCCCATATAGTGCTGCCCATTACTCACTTTGAAATCACCGAGTTTGTTAATCAAAAATTCGTTGAAGTTTTACAAAATTTGAAATACATAATAAAACAAATTCAAAGTTCGGGCTTCTAAGTGCCCATGTTTTGGTTGGAGGATACGTTATTCAAAATTTGGTGGCTAGAGATTCCATTGTTTTTTCACAATGTGAAAAACATTCATGCAGATTCTTCATTATTTAGTTTCTTTAAATATAATACATGGAGATTTTATTTGGTGGCAACAGTTTGAAAAGTGTAGCAACGCAGAAAGTGAAACAATGCAAAATGCCATTTTGAGACTAATAGCCTTTTGGGTCTAATGTCCCTTTGGGCTAAAAAAATGGCTAGAATCTAGCAGCCCTGTCTGAAACCCCTCTATATCACAGAATAGATCTTGAAATTTTTACTCAGACTTGAAAAACATCATATTATATCAAATTAGTAATATGTACCAAGTTAAAGTTTTTTAAATATAATAAATAAATGAAAGAAGGAAAAAGATAACTTTCATCCAAAAAATTTTTTATAAAATTTATGTTTTGAATTAAAATAACAAAAGTAAAACATATGAATTCTACAAAACATATTAAACATTACTGTGTTACATTGTGTTTTAAGTGAAAACACAAAACACATTTTAAAAGCCATAGTGCCCATGTAATATTACTATTTAGAAACATTGATATATGAGAGCAGGTTGGCTAAGCTAGTAAGAAAAAATATTTTTATGATAATATTAGCCAAAAAAAAAGAACTTAAGTTTGATGTACATGTTTTCAAGAAATTTTTCTTTTCCTTTTTAAGAAGAAAAAATAAATAAATAAAAAACATTGCAGAAATTTTTTTGCTCCTGAAGAAGAGAGGTGTGTATCTGATTACCCTCAAAATCAAGAGTATTCTTAGAAATCTACAACAAACTAAGATAGTTTTTCTAGCTTAAATAGTTGATTAAATTAAAGCCCAGCTATTTCGCTACTAAATCCTTCACCTGGTGATATTTCTTCATCTCTTGCAATTTTAATAATATATTTTGTGCCTATTTGACAACTTTACTTCAGTTTAAAATATTTATTCCTTAATATTTTAAAGATAGTAATTGAAGTGTTGGTCACAATATATCATGTATATTCTATGTTTTCATATAGAAATGGGTGAGACTTGGGCAATTCGATAACAATATTTGAATGATAACCTTATCTGCCATCACAATAAGAGTAACGTATTTGTTATTTTAATGAAAGAAGAAAACACAAATTTTATTCCAGCAATACACATTATGCAAACATTTTTAATTCAAATAAGTCTTGGCCAGGGCTAGATCAAAACCTTTAGAGACATTAAGCACTTAAAAGATTCTGTTCCTTCAAATATGCTTATAGCAGTTTTTTTTTTTTTCATTCCGTCTCTTTCTTATTTTTGGTTTAACCCCAACAAGATATAACTGGCAATGGGAGATCTTTTCGTACCCACTTTTCTGAATACTTAAGAACCTTTATGTGGTGACCCTTTCATTAATGTCCTAAGGACATTAAGGAACTGCTTAACGGTTAATCCATTCCTGGTGTTGACCGCCTACAGTAACAGCTCTACTGTCATATTATTATTTCCTACCAACTACTGAAGATAAAATATATTTTGTTGCGACATTAACAAGGGTTTACCTCATTCCCCCTCAAAATCTCCTAAATTTCTGCATAAAAGTCAGCACTGTCTATTAAAAAATGGAAATAAATTATAATTTATTACACATCAAAGACAAATGGCAAAATACTATAACAAATCGTGCAATAATTTAAATTTTATACACTGCCTTAGTGCCCTAAGATTAAACAGTAATAAAATTAGTTACATAACATATTAATAAACTACATATCTAAATGTACAGAATTTTTTAATTTTGTGGTCAAACATGTTATATAAACAGCATTCATTATTAAATAATAATAACTGGCTCACATATAGCATTTTTAATGCATTCCTATAAAAATTATAAAAAGTCAGCTGTTTGATAGTTAAATACATCATCTTCCGTTATAACATCATACTCCATATACACCTTTTGAAGCCCATATTCTGAACTACAGAAATTTTACGGCTAGACTGGAGATTACGTGCTAGTCGCCAAAAGACCGAAATCTCGCCAAGTACTTACATCGAATATCTTGACGACATATGTCCCTTAGATTTTCAACAGAATTAATACTCGTTTCGTGCATTTTTACATTAACTCAAAATATTAAACGCAAATATAGTCACTTAAACAAACGTATGTTTACGCCATAGTTTACAATGTCAATAAATATCTCAAAGAGGGCGCCACAACAGCAACAGGAGTTGCCAAAAGGATTCGTACGATGTATCACAGAAAAAAAAAATATTTCTGAAATCCAGTCATAAAAATTTAAAAACCTGAAACTAAAATTAAATATCATGCCCTAACAAAACAAAATGTTTGTAAGAAATGGAAATACTTTGCTTTTAGATAAGTTCTGAAATTAGAAATTTATAATATGTTCCACTGTATTAATATAAAACGTTTTCTAGGTACTGAAATTTGTTCCCTCTGTGCGCGCATTCGAATACTTGCGTCTGCGCACGCCTCTTGAGCTCTTGGATATTTGTTGCGTGTCAGAGTGTCTGCTGCATATTCCAAGGAAGTTGACATATTCACAAAGCCTACAGACCTTTCTGCTACGGTCGCCTCTCGTTGAATGAAACATCTGCTTGGCAGTCATATTTGGAATGGTTAATTATCGCCTTGTAGGCTTGGTAATTAACGCCAAATATATCTTGCGGGCTTTCAGTAAAGCGAGGAGAAGCAGAATTTATTTTATTCGATATTTTTTTATTTTATGAATGAAGGCTAAGGGGAATTGTAAGCACCACCTACGTTAGCGCATGCGCACAATCAGTCTAGGTGCAAGCATTCGCCGATTTGCGGTAGGCAGGTGCATGCAAAGTTGTATGAAATAAGTAAAGCGTCGGCACTTCAATGGGAGAAATTGCGCTTGGAAACGACCGCAGCGCTCGTAGCGGTGGCGATGTGGAAACACAATCAGTAAAACTGCACATGC
>KK112132.1:0-26705 GCA_000611955.2 Stegodyphus mimosarum
AATTAAATCATTACCTTTAAAACAATTTAAATCACAACTGAAATAAGTAATACATAACATTTCTGCATGTTGACAGAATTGCTTGTTTTTGCTCACAAACTCTAATTTTAACTGTAAAAATTGCTTTTTAATTGTTTTAAACTGCAGATGGTGTCTTAGGTTTTTCTGTGTTGTACAATTTTTAATGAAGATTCTTTGAACTTCTGGGCCTTGCCACGGAGTGAAAGTTTAACTGACTGAATGAGAAAATATGTCTAATGAAATCTGAGGAAATATGTTTAAATGAAATGCAACAAAATATATATAAATAATTTAAATAGACTTTAAACGAAGTCATGTGGTGTCCTCATCCTTCTTATTTAAATAGATTTATTACATTTATTTCTTTTTTATATCGCATTAATTATGACATCTAAAGGTTTTATTTTAATTATAACTAACATAATTATCACTTCATAGTTTGCGCATATTCGGGTTAGTTATTTTTCCTAAATAATTTTATTTTATTGAGTTTCGAAACTGTTGCTATTTAATATTCAGAGATTTCTTAATTTATTAGCATAATTTGTGGTCATATGTAATTTAATGGGAATTTGCATTCCATTGAGAAATTTCCATAAATAAATTTTAATCATAAAACATTAACTAATCTAAACTATGCAATTACCAACTTTTGCCTCAGCAGGCTGGAATTAGAAAAGCACATAGCTTAAATTTCATTAAATTACAAAACAAAAAACTAAAACTGAAGTCAAATGTATAAAAAAGAATGTAGTACAAAGGACAATTTTAATTTTCTTAAATATTCAACAGTTTTGAAATTTGAAGACAAACAAAAGATTGTAAATTGAAACAATACAAGTCAAATTTGATAGCAGAATATTGTATTGTATGCATATATATACATATATTTCATACAATACAATTAATATATATATATATGTATATTTATATTATATCTATTTCTGAATTGTTTTATTTAGATTAGGGAAAAGCATATCAGGACAATCTGAACAGCGTGAAAGCCTACTAGAGAAGCTGCAATATAATAAGGTTTGAAGAAGTTAGGTTATTTTATTATGCAAAGCCTACGAGGGCGATGTGCATGAAGGGGTAGTGTGCCTTCGTAGCGGATGTTCTGAAAACATAGATTCGTATTCAAGTTTTACATGTACAAAACACGAAACACAATCATATATCAACTCGGTTCGCCTAGATTTGAACCCAGATCAAACTACTAGAAGTCAGCGCCCTTAACCACTTTGTCGCTACTAGATCATCGTGTTTAAAAGGTAAGGATGATGAGTGTATAATATCTAACGTTCACCAAGTGAAAGGATTATATCCATTTCTGAATCGGTTGATGATCCATGAGTCGGTTGATATACCGCTCATGACAGTTGTGTTAGGTGTAATTCTTGAGATGAGAAGTACCGGGTAACATTTTTTAAACTGACACGGTTCAGAGCCATCTGTAACTCCATTTGTCGGCTGTATATGGCTCTTAGTTGAAGTTTTTATAAGATTTAAATATAGAAATTTTGGCAAGGATGCTCTATGTAATACGTTTCCCTAGCCCAGATCTGTTACAGTAGTTATTAGGCTTTAGGCATTTTGCTAGTCCAAGTAAAACGCACATCATAGTAAATTGAACCAAACTTGATTAGGTTGTTTGAACTGTATTCTCTGCCATCCAGAATATAATTCTTTTATTACCGGTAGCTCGCAAGCTGCAAGGATTTTATACAAGTTTTGACATGTTTACGCAGCTATCCCCTACTAGTCTGTTTCATTCATTTGATTGAAACTGGCGTATTTTAGTAGTACAGATTTAGAACCATGGAAGATACAAAAAGGATGAAACAGACAAACTTTCGTTTTGCGTAAAAACTTCAGAAATTTTTAAATGTCTGCCAAGGACTATTCGTATTACACATTTCAAAAAGTCTTTACTGGTATTCAATTTGAAAGTTTAACCGTGCCATAAATATATGGATTGAGGAAATACTGAAAACATTCTTTGACGACGGCTTAGGAAAATTAGTTTCTCGTTGGGATGTTCTACTAAATGGGGATTATGATGAAAAGCTGCATTGTAACATTTACGAAATTTGACGAAATGAAAAAATTATGCCTAATTTCTTAAAACTTTGAAAACACCTCTCATAATTTTTAAGCACAACTGTATATCAACTGTGAAGCACAACTGTTAAAGCTTTTAATATAAATTTTCTTAAAATTTTCTTAGAACTCTGTTGTAATTGTTTAGTGGACGGAGTGATAACTCACTTGTTTACCTTAGAAGAATTGAAGATCGTTTAGTTAATTTACAGAGAGAAAAACCTACGAAATTAAATTTTCTAAGTTCAGTTCTACGAAATATAGAAGTTTCAAAGTTTCAAAGTTATACACAAAATTAGAAGAGGAGAGAAAAAATATCTGTTACATCCTCTAATATCTCAATATAATGTTTTTGCCCTGCATTTTGGACTTCTAGTTTATTCTTTGTTAATTAACAATTTTTTTAACAAGAGAGTGCAGATGGTGGTGGTACGAAGTTAACAATAATGCAAAGCAAATATTTATTCGTAAAACAGACTGACTGATAATATATTATCATATGTGAGATATTTTTTAAATATTGTAGCAAAGTGGTGACAGAATACACCAAACAAAACTTTCAACACTGAATGCATGGTCACACATACAGAGATTATGCACTGCTCACTTTGTCTATTGCAACACAGAGCCACATACCGCTTTGAAATGGATAAACTTAAAAAGGTGGTGTTTCTGGCATGTGTTGCGATCATTCCTGTGGCAACCAATTATTTTTTATTTCATTTGCATGGTATGACATTCCCCTCATTTGATGATCAATATATTCAAGGCTTTAAATTCCTAGTGATACCAAAGTTCTGTCAGTCTCTTCCTATGCAATATGCGCAGCTAAATTATCAAATCTACAACTCATGCATAACAGGCAAACATAAGCTATTTGGATTGGTTCGATGCATAAGTAAGGAGAATTCTTTATTATCTTCAAGATCGTATTATCCTTATTATCTGCATTTGATCATTTGCTACTTCCTTATTACATATATTTGCGCTTTGAAGCATAGCAAGAGTGGAAAATACGACAGTTACCTTGTAGCATTCATTATTTTAATTAACCAAGTTATTTTCAGTTTGAACTTTCCTATCGATATCTCAAAGTTTCAGTTGCTGCCTGAATTTAGCGCGAGCGAGATATTTATGCAAATCGCATATATCTGATAGCAGTTTAAAAGGCAGGAGTTAACGAGGGGAAGAGACAGAGTCTTGGATTTATCACCGTAAGGCTATGTGCGCAGAGATTTCCTCTGTCTAGTGAAAGTTCGCCTTCATAGGCAACTGCAATTACTAGTTCTTGCTAGTGAAATTCGCATTATTGCATTTCACTGAGAGTTAAGCTTCCCTCGCCGTCCTACTTAAGGTTAAACTTAGGTATTTGAATTGTTAACACACCTTATTTCATATTATTTTAGTTCAGCCCAAGTAGTGGCTTACTCTCAAGTCGGAGAGTTGTAATTATTTGAATTAAAGGGCCCTTTAAACCCTCCTTCTGACTTTGTAGTTCTTCAACACTAAAGGACATAGCCTAGATTTGCTCGCTGTCCTCCACATAGGGTTTCACAGCGTATGTTTAGCAAGAAGATTAAAAGATTGAAGGAGAAACCTTATAACCTCTAACACCTAACCGTTTAACGTTAAACTGTACAGTTTGTGATAAAAAAACCTGTATATCTAACAAATACTTTGAAAAGGAATCGTGAATGAGTTGATTTAATCACTTCACGGATCGACTTTTCAATGACTAGGCTTTTTCCTACATTTAAATGTGTCCTGTAAGTACATAATGTGTGGAGCTGGAATGTGACGGAAGTATTGTGCAAGCAACTCTATAGTTTTTATAAGAGATGTAAAAGTATATCTTCAGTATCAATCTACAAGTTCTTATTACATAACCAAAAAGAAATTTTGCAGCGTATAATATGATGAGAATTCTTTAACCTACTTATTAAATTGTCGAGCATTTTTGAAAGAGAGATCCTCTGTCTAGACAATTTTATAATTAAAGTAACTGTAATATTACAATTTTAGAGCTTATTTCGTTTTTCTCTTTACATCTGATAATTTTATTTGTCTTATTTTTTTCCTTGGCGATATAACATCGTTCTTAACTATTCTCAGTTGTCTTGTGTTAAATCCTATCTTCATGAGCAGTGCTATCTCTGTAAAAATCTCAGACACTTCATTTCATTGTTTTTTCCTTCTCTGTTTT
The DNA here is from genome assembly GCA_000611955.2 of Stegodyphus mimosarum. NCBI lineage: Eukaryota > Metazoa > Arthropoda > Arachnida > Araneae > Eresidae > Stegodyphus > Stegodyphus mimosarum. The sequence goes on from KK112132.1 coordinate 4,325, forward strand.
ATCCCACTTTGAAATTTCGAGTTTTAATGCCATTTGGTTTTATTTTCAAAAATAGATAAAAGATTTTACCTAGTGTACGAAAACGGCGTATATTTCTGCATATTTCCGCATAATCGACATTGCAGTTCATTCTCAAATGACGTTAGTAAATTATTAATCCCCATTTCCTTCTTATCTAAATATAATTTTGCAATATATTTGTTTTGCTTCTACTTTTCCCTTTAAACTCTTTCCTTCTTTATACTATTTTCATACTGCTGTGCTGTGCAATTTATACCGCATGTGTCCTAAATTTTAATGCATTAAAAAGGAGTTCAGAATTTTTAAATTATGAATGTGAAAGTCAACTATACCCTCGGCGGAACTGGAACCACGGATCTTCCACTTGCTAGTCGAATGTATTAAATATTTAGGCCACAAGAGCATGTACAAAAGCATGCAGCAATTGTTTGCAGTATTAATTGGACGTTTTACTGTTAAGACTATTTTACTGTCTCCTGATGAAGGGAGACCCGTTTTGCCCTTGAAATCGATTGGGATTTTACAAAATCTATGCCGAATATAAGGTTATCGATTTGCATGTTTTATTTTCCACGTCGGCGTGTTTGTCTTGCGTCTTAACTCTTGACATTGCCTTTTCTATATTTCTGACTTCGGGTGAGCCGTGTGATTGCACCCTAATTGACTTAATTACAGTAAGTGGCCTTCGGGCATAAAACGGAACCATCAGATAAACATTCTATGTAATCGTAGGCCAGTACTAAAAGAAACAGTCTACGATCTGCGCTAGGACATCAGTCCAGTCCTGTGTGTAGCAACTGTAGAAAAACGGTATCAATAATGATGGCCATCGTAATGATGGTGGTGACACTGGAATAAAAATTTACTCCAGTTGTTGAAATAAACACTAAGGCAAATTAGAAAACTGAAGCAAGAAAGTTAATAATAGAAAGGTTGAGCCATAGAAATTGCTGAGTAAGCCAGGTGGGAGGAGCTGTGGTGGCGCAGCTGTGACTTTCAGGAGCAAAAGTTTCCTTTTGGTTGAGAGTACGGAGTTAACATAATAATACTCTGAATAGGCGGAAATGTAAACTGGCTTGGACTAATTTTGAGTAATACTTGATTTAGAATAAGAAATAAGGAGTTGAATATAAAATAAATGGGGGGGAAGAAAAGAACTTAGAGCACTCGATAAGTTTAAAAAAATGGACAGACCTAACGAGAACATATAAGTCAAACACATAAAATAAATTCGAAGTGGAATCTGAACTGCCGACCCGTTGATGCAGCGTTCGGTGTCTTATCGTCCAGCCATCATTGACGATAACAAAATGCGAAATAAATTAAATTAATCAAAGATATCTGTTTCGGGTCATTTTTATGAATATCATAGTCAATATGTGGTATAGATTCGTTATTTATTACTTTTTTTTTGGTATTTTTAAAGAACGTTTAGCATTTTTCACCGTTTATTTGGCTAAACGTTTGATATCGTATTCCTCATAAACCATCTACTGGCTGTTATTTGTCTGTAGATGGTATGTCAGAAACAGAGCTATCAAAGATGAATGCAATATCAGAAAAACCTGTGGAGTTACTCGAGCTTCTTCATTTAAAATTGCTTTCAGCATTTATTGGGCATTTTATGCTAATAAATCAACTATTATGATTTCAACCTATACTATACCTTTTTCTTTTACATAATCCTCATCAGGATGCAAATCAGTTGGTAGAGTATTTAAATCGAGTGTTTCGAATGTTTAAGATATACAGCTTTTGGCAGCAAAGCCTTCAGTTGCCCAGCTTTGACAATAATTATCCCGACATTAACATTTTGCTATCCAACGTTCAAACATTAAGTCAACTTAATTACGCTAATTTATGTAATCTCCGACTACATTAATTTTTATCTGAAATTTGTTATTGTAATTGCCCGTAAATTTGTTCGCACAAGTTGTGCTTTCTGTTCTGTTAAATATTTATCGAAAAGTTTATTTATCACAACCTTAGCACTTTGTCATAATGTTTTTGAAGGAGCAATGGTATGCTTATCAAACTGATAGGATCAGAAGAATTTTGATTTAATTTCTATACAACTAGGATTCTATGCGTTCAGCAGCAAATATATAATTACACTGAAATTGATCTAGCATAGAACTGGAGCTACACTGAACTGAATTCTAACATGGAGTTCCAGTTAGTTATGCTGACCAGAAACATATATTCTTTGGAGCTTCTTTGGTGAAATGCAGAATTCTTCTCAAACTGCGGCATAAGTTTCTCCCAGCTACATTAGAGAAGCTTCAAGGGCATGTGCAAGCTAAGAGATGTTAAAATACATGATAATGTAATGAAGTTCAACATTATTTGCAAACTGTTCTTTAATCTCTGGAGCATGTTTCGCTTTGTATTTTTATTTTTAAAAATAGAATTATTCTATTAACATTTTTAAGTTGCGAACATAGACCTAGCAATTTATTTTTAAGATTCCTTTTGAAATTCGATGTTTAATTTCCCTTTGCTTTCTGAGACTGAATATAACAATTTCTGTCATCAAGGATAATGAATTAATGGTCATCAGGGCGAGTAAGTGGTTTTTATGTATTGACTACAAAACAGAATGAAATGCCTGGTTTTTTTTTAAAGTTTATTTTATTTCACTCATAATGAAGCAAATGGAAACAATATTCAGACGGAACACATATTTAAATAATTAAAAATATTAGGTAACGAGTTTTTAATCAAATATTAGGAAAATTGTAATTATTTTGCAGAAGAAATTTACATCAGCAGTACATTTTTCTGAGTAACTGTTAATCTTGTGGTATTTAAAACTAAAACTATAGAGTTAAGAATTGCAATGGATTGGAAAAAATGTTTTCATTTATTTATTAATCATAACACATAATCAGGTTGTGTGCTGCAGTAAATAAATAAATTGAAATTTCATTATTAATTTTTCGAGAGTATTTACTCTTTTAACGAGAGGATTTAAGAAACAAGTTCACCTCTAAAGAAAAGACAGAGAAGTATGAAAAGCACCTCTCCAGTGAAGACCAAAAAGAAATAATATTTTTTCAGATCAAAATCGCTGAAAAAACCTTACATTTGGCGTACATTTATTAAAACACTCAATCGATTTCGAGGGCAGCTACAGGTCCCTCCTCATCAGGAGAGCAAAATTTCTAGAAAGTGAAAGAAACCTCAGTAACGGCTTTTTTATACCCTCGGGTAGAACCACGCGCGAGGAGCCAACGCCATCTATTGAGAAAACTAATAACCAAGAATTATGTTAACAGAATTTTAAAAGCGTTAGAAGGACTGGATTGGACTTAAAATCATTCACTAAACATGCTAAATCTTTGTGAATATGAAAAGCCTGAAGAAAATCGAATTCATCAACGGAAAAAACTTTTTGGATCATTTTTGCAGATCCAAAGTCAAAATTATGATTAAGTTTTTCCAACTATGGTACGCTATTGAAGACCTTTTAATTTCGCCCCTTTCGGACATAATTTTCAAGTCAGTTTTTCCCTATCAATAAAATTCACGGTTCGACTCTAAAAGATTGCGTTTCTGACTTGGGATCTCTTGAGTAATTTATAGTATATCGTGTCAGAGTGGCTTGAGATATATTGGCCAAACAAAAAGCGCATTAAAGTTTCGTATCAAGGAGCATGAATCTTATGTCCGAAAGGGCGAAATTAATAAGTCTTCAATAGAGTATCATAGTTGGAAACTTAATCATAATTTTGACTTTGGATCTGCAAAAATGATCCAAAAAGCTTTTTCCGTTGATGAATTCGATTTTCTTGAGGCTTTCATATTCACAAAGATTTAGCATGTTTAGTGAATGATTTTAAGTCCAATACAGTCCTTCCTAACGCTTTTAAAATTCTATTAACATAATTCTAGGTTATTATTTTTGCCGATAGATGGCGTTGCCTCCTCGCGCATGGTACTACCCGAGGGTATATAAAGCCGTTAATGTAGGTTGCTTGGTCTTTCTATAAATTTCGTTCTCCTGATGAGGAGGGACCTGTAGCTGCCCTCGAAATCGATTGAGTGTTTTAATAAATGTATGCCAAATACAAGGTTGTTGCAGCGATTTTGATTGTCACATCGGCGTGTTTCTCTACTATTCTAATTTTTTTCAGATATTAGCTGATATTTTTTTCAGATATAGTCAAATTTTTGTCAATAGATTGCTAATGAAAATTAGAAGCTATTATTTGATAATATTGATTTCTATATTTTTAAACTTCCTTGAGTTTTTAGAAAATATTCTACAATTTACCTATCCTTTTGAAACAAACCTTACACTTTCATTGTTTCTCTTTGACCTTTTTTTTTATTTTCCAGACTCTCTATATCTTTCCAAAATTTCTAGAGGGTAGGAACTCTGCTCTATGGCAAAATATGCATATTGCTTAATATATTGAATAAATATTATCGATAAATTTGCTATTCGTACTGTGTTCATTGAACCCTGGATTTCGTTTCTTTTCTTTACATGTTGTTAAAATATTTTATTCCTTCCTATTTCGTTATCCGTTCTGGTTACACGTGTTACTAGAAATAGAGTTCTAAACCTGAATTTTTATTATTTCTGCCTCTTTTTCTCCTCCTGTTAAAGAAGATAAACGCATAGTTAAATTAATAGGGTATGTTAAACGTCAAAAACTCGAAACAGAAATGGAAATTATTTCTCTTGAAGATATTGATTCCAAGAATATTGTTGAAACTAAGGAAGCTGTGTTTTCTTTAATAAAGTATATTCTTCAATCAATATTAAGTGTAAAAAAATCCCCTGACTCAGTGACAGTCGATAAACAATCAGACTTTAATATCTGAATGGATAGTAACCTGCTGATAGATAAGGAAATCCTGACCTCAAGTATTAAGTGAAGCGAATAGATATTTTCAGGGACAGCATGTTTCTTTAAGCAGTATGCAAACTCAATTTCTGATGAACTAGAAATTACCTCTTTTTAGCTTTTTATCTGAGAAGGCTTGAAAGCATGTTCAAAACTAACAGCAGAACAGTAGCGATTGGAAAATGAAATGACGCTGATCGATCATAATTACTACTACCTACTTTTAAAAACTGTAACGGACTCTAAAGTAAAAGAAGTTGTAAAATCTACATTTAGCCAACTATATTTAGTAGATATTAAAAGCAATATGTTTTCTGTCGTTAAAGAAATGGCAGGTGGTTTATGGCCTTTTGTTCTGAGTATTAATAATAACATAGTAATTAAAAGAAAACTTTTACTCCTATTTCAATCACATGCGTTTAATATATTTTTATTTCAGTTTATTTATTTTGTTTACGTTAGTTAAAACTTCATTTTTAAGCTAGCGCTGTATGTTCGTAAAAACCCCTGAACACGTCCATTAGAACAGCCATGACATATTTTGCCGTAATGATCAAAATTCAAAGATGATTGTGCAAATGACATTAATCTTGTCTGAGAAAATCTCCACTGAATGCAAATATTTGTGCTGAAGAACTCGGCTAATACTGCGTAGATATTACAGAATACGCGATTAAGGCAAGAGCTAGAAATGTTATGTAATACATGCTTATCCTAATTCAGTATCAGTAATTGAAGTATACTTATCTTAACTGTATTGATTATCATAATTCATTTATCAATCATGGAAGTTATTAATTTGATTTTATTAGTTGATCTTAAATTTTGCTGTGTTGAAAAGTAATTTTTGTCAATTTAATATTGGCAGTTTTGGCTAATTCTGAATTCAAGTTACTTTTTTCTTTTATCCTTAAGGTGGCTTGGTTAACCATTTAATGTTGTTCTTAAACTCTTAATCTTAACTTGGCTTTTATAATGCAAGTTTAATTTCTGATTAGGTTGACTCTTAAGGTCATTTTCGCTTTGAATTTTAAAGTTCTTTGTTTTACACAAGCTGATGTTTAAGGTATAATAAGTTTTGTTAACGTACCCCTCTTTCTGGTTAAAGTTTGAATCCATATTTTCTTATTCTGGTGTAAAGTCGTAATGGTGTTATAGAAACAATTTTGAGAAACATGAATTTAGCTGCGTAATTTCTATATTTGAACTGTAGAAACCTTCTTAAGAAACATGAATTTCGCTGTGTTATTATTATATTTCAACTGTAGAAACATTCTTCGGTGTTTAGTTTAGTTTAGTAATTAAAAGCAAGTTTTTTATATTCATTTTCACAAATTTCCATGTTGTGATGGGAAAAAGGATTTACTGCCTTGTTTTCGAAATTTCCCTGGAGAAAAATTCTCACAATGCTTATCTCTGCAAGACACTTGTCTGGAAATTTCCTTAGCCAAGTTCAAATCTGCACCCCTGCTTCTAAAGTTTGTTTTGTATGCAGCTAAGCCACGCCGGGGTTTTGTCACTAGGGTAATTAGGAGTCCGTTAGGCTTCCACCCATGCAAGAGTGACACCCTGTGCGTGGCTAGTTGAAGGAATGCGTTATTTCATTCATAGAAAAAAAGTTGATTGACCTCATGCGCCGATTGTAATTCTTGCAGAAAAAGGGATATCCGCCAGCCTCAGGCATCCACCCAAGACATTTATACCTACTGCCATGGATTCTCCTCATAGGGTTGCCTTGCAACTGGCGACTTTTGGAACTTCAAGCATTACCAAGCCGGTGGCTAGCGAGAAGAAGAAAAAGAGCCTGCAGCGGTCATCGAGGAGGGGAATCGGAAGTTTTCGCCAGAGAAGAAGCAGTTGCTGAGACCGAGAAATTGTTCGAGAGAGCTCTGTCGAAGGCAAAACTAGAGAAGATGGCTGAAAACGTTAGCGAAGAGGAAACCAACGAGGGTCGGAAACGCATGGAGGACCGAGTCTAGATAGAAAGGGCGTAAGGCCCAGTTTTTACTCCCCCGTAAATACTAACGTGTATTCTTTTCTCTTTATAAATATCCGTGGAAAAAATAATATGTCACTACTCACCTTTATATTGTCATCAAAATAAGGGGAGCTGCTTTGTCCCAAGTAACTTGATTCTTGCGTTGGCCTCCCCCCTGTTTGTATAAAGGTATGTTTGCTACCAGTTTCTCCGTTTCACACCGGTAAACCACATCTGTAATCACCCCCACTTATGTATCTAAAATATTGTTGCTAGTTTGTTTACATCCAATAAATGTTCAGTTTAAATTTACCTAAGCTTGTTTGATTCACTCCTATTTTAGAACATTGGACCCAATAAATTAAATTAAAACTTGAACGGGTTATTTCTATTGCTTTACACAACGCTTAGGTACGTAAAATTACACTTGTTGTATCATCGTTATGGTATTTACAATTATACGTGTTTGATAATCATTTAACTTACTGATAGTTTGATTTCAATGTATGTCGCACAGTTTTCACCCTTTGCAGTATCTTAGTGTTGATATGATTTAAAAGTTGGTTTACATGATCATGGCACTCGTGAGTAAGGATTCAATGATGTTAAATGTTAAACATACCATAACAGAAAATGATAAAGTAAACATGGTCGAATTTGCAAACAAAATTTTTTTAACGTAAAGTGACATGCTTGAAAACAGTCCCGTACTAATACTCACATCCAGAAAAACAGTATTTAAACACGGCTAGAAATGGCGAATGGAAGGTAGATTTGAACAGGATCAAACACAGTTGAGCATCTTCAGAGAATTGAATACTCCTTAAGATATAATCTTAATAATCTAGAATCCAAAAAACTACTATGTTATCTTTCAGATCAAAATTTTAAATACCGACCGAATGAAAATTTTTTTAAATGATTTAATTTTAAAGCAGCATACGCTTCAGAATCAACTTTAAAATACCTGGAACACTGATGTCAAATAAAGACAAAGTTTGTGAAATTTAAATTTTTATCATATTCTAAGGCGTACAGTAAATTTCTTTGCAAAGCCTGTACCTTAAATACAAAGCCGATACTTTAAATTATTAAAACTTATACGTAAAACGATTATTCCACCTTATGATATTTTATGGCTCAAAACTCGTAAATGCAAATGTGACACCAGTTGTATTAGGAATTTCAGACGAAACTTCCTTACCATTCCAAAAACGTTAATTCCACTTCTGAGGCTTTTGCTGTGAGATTTCATTTTACCCATTCACTATCATTCCGAAGTTAATTTATTTGAGATCAGTTAACAAGGAAAAGGAAAAAAGTGTCGATAACAGAAACTAAAAATATTGAGCAATAAAATATTTTGTACTAAAAGGCGATGCAAATCCCTTCCACGGAAAACGAATTCGATTCCAGAAAATCTTTAATGGCTCTCCACAGGCTATTTGGAGAAGAAAAAACTAGCTATATCGGTTTGTATCAAGCCATTTGTTAGATGAAGTCATTTGAGAGGAAATAAGTACTTTTGAAATGAAGTGATATTACCCCATCTCTTTATTTATACAGATCATAAAAATGTCCTAATATATAAACAATCTTAATAGAACTATATCAGATCACATGAAGCATATTTAAGAGAAAAATGGGATCTGAAAGCTTTATTTAGATAATACGTGGAGAAATGATTGCTTGAAACAGTCATAAAGAATCCACTTTTCTTGATTCGTGTGCAATTTTAACTATGCAAGTAACTGTCTCAATACGAAAATCCTAAAACGCTGTTAAAGAAGGTTTCTAACAATTTTAACCATCATCCAACATCCCTGATCGCTATATTTTGTTAAAATGTTTGATTCAAAATTGAGGATTTTAAATTTTAAGATTCTCGGGTATTTTTATGACTTCACATAATCAACGTTAATTTCAATAGAGTATGAATCCCCTTATTTGAATTCAGGATATCTAAACCTCCAGTTACCCGCTTCAGTCGTTATAATTAATATTATTGTTCATTTATTGAATTTTTTTAATTTTTGATTTAAATAAATCAAAGAATACTTTAGAATAGTGTATATGCAAACACGTTAATGGAAAACACAAAATAAAATAAAACAAAGAAAAATAAATCAACGCAGAATTTGTAAGGTTTTAGTTAAACTAACCAAGTTTTATTTTAATTTAAATCTTTCTATCTCCTCTCTGTTTCAACTTCCCGTCAGAAGAAGCGCGCGTTTTCAGCTTCTGCTAATTTTGAAGTACAGCCAAGTACTATTTAAGCCAGAGGTAGAAACCTCTCAAGGTGAGAGAGCTTCAGTCTCAGATCACGGTCACTCTGCTCAACGTTCGCCTGACCAGCTAGCAGTTTAAATTTATAAGCCATAGTGCTTACTACGTGATTGCATTGTAAAACAATTTGAAGTGCGTTAGTATTAGTATATCTTGCTACGCACCCTTTCAGTTAGAGGCCAACTTCCGCGAATTGCTCTGCGAAGCAAAGTTTGATTTAAGTTCTATTTTAGGTTTAGTATTTAAATTTATTTGATTGTTAAATTCAACCCAAGTGCGGTCTTTACTTTCTGTATCTCTCCCGAGTTGGGAAGTGTGTAAATAATAGTGATTTAATAAAAGAGGATTTCAAATCCCTTCACGTGCAGTTATTATCCAGCCCAGCAGTTACATCAGAACAAAGCTTACATTTCATCAGCTCACTGTTCCAGTTCAGGACTTGAGAAGAAACACCCTGGTAAATATTTCACAATGGCTGCAAAGAGCATGCACAGAGCACTCAGTCCTGACAAATTTAAATAAAACTTTATTGATTTCCAAAGTTTCTGACTAACGTCACACATCTATAAAGAAGAAAACGCATTTTTAGAAGTTTTTAAGCCTATCTAAGACAGATTTGTAGCCTCTTTTCTGTTTTCTCCACCAATGGATATAATATTATTCCTTAAGCATTCGTCTAGAATAGCAGAATCTAACATTTGATTCAAAGGTCTCATCATCCAAAAAGCTGTCTTGAATGCATTACAGTGGCAACAAATATTACAATCGCTACAGTTGTGGAGGAACAATACACATACAACTTTTTCAGGACTCTGTGTTCGGTGCATATTCTTGGGAAACATCTTCGTGTAAATCTTCAAGTCCTGATCTTGAACGGGGAGCTGAATGCAGCTATGTTCTGTGGTAGAATACTGTGATTAAGTGGTAGAATAACTCTACGTAAGAAAGATTTAAAATCCTCTTTTATTAAATCATAATTATTTACAGCCACTTCCCAACTCGGGAGAGATACAGAAAATAATGACCGCCACTTGGGTCTAAACTGAACAATCAAATAATTTAAAGTAAAGCTAAGTAGAAATTAAGTAGTCATTGCTCACAGAGCTATAACGCGAGGCTGGCCTCTAAACTAAATGGTGCGTAGCAAGATTTAACTAATACTAACGCACTTAGAATTACTTCAATAAGTAATAGCGTAACAGCGCTACGGCTTAGAATTTAAATACTAGCTGGTCAGGCGAACGTCGAACAGAGTAACAGTGGTCTGAGACTAAAAGCTCTCTCACACTGAGAGGTTCCTACCTCTCGCTTAAATATAAACTTGGCTCCACTTCAAATTAGCATAAAGCTGAAACGCGCGCTTATTCTAACAGGAAGTTGAAATAAGAACAGATAGGAAAAGGCAAATTAAAATAAAACTTTGTTAGTTTAAACTAAAACCTTACAACTTAACAGGGTATTCAAACCCAATTATCCTTTTAAAAGGATTTTAAGTAACTATATTTATCTTTCGATGAATAAACCTCAGTTATGAATTTAGCTTTAGCCAATGTAATAAGTGATTTATTTAATTTTAGAAGAGGAAAATAAAATTTAATTCATGTGTTTTGTTTTAGAGCTCAAGTAAAAAAACATTATTTATTGGGTTTGAAACTGGTTGTGTATTTAAGCAAATTAAAATAATTTCCTGATGTAATTTTTGTCGAGCAAAGTATTTCTTATATTTTGTTTTACAGGGATAAATATATTTAACTTTTTATTCGTATAATTATTGTTAAAATAAAGCATAATAAATTAAAAGAAATGAATTCTTTGTTCCCATTACAAGAAACGTATACGCCCCACCAGCGGCCGAGTGATAAAGTCGCTAAACAGTGGTAGCTCAGTCTAGTAAGCGGCTGGCTACATGGTTGTTTTCGTACTTTTCCTCATATGTAACGTGCATACGAGCCAAATTTCCCACAGTCCTCCACGAAAGAATCCTTTCCTTTAGCCGGATATCCCTTGGGTACAGCTTGAGTATAAGAACCCATTGGCGATTTTCAGCTTGGCGCACTTTTCGGACGGTATTTTTCTGGTAACCCAGCGAGTTCTAGTATACTCCATTTCGGCAACCCTGTCTGTATTTTCACTAAATCATGCAAGGAGCAAAATATTGATGTATTCAACAAATTTCTAGAAATTGTATAATTTTGTAAACTTTACTAAATTTCCAGCATTTCTTTACTTTATTTTTAATGTAAACATGTATTCTGAACTTCTGTTTTCAGTTTTACAACTTAAAACTTGATTTTTCAATATTACTGCTTGAAATATGCCTCCATGTACTTGTGTATTTTCAAACTTTCCTTTCTTTTTAATTTAAACATGCATTCTTAACTCCTATTTTCGTGTTTTTAATTTAAACATGTATTCTGAACGCCTATTTTCAGTTTTACATCTTAAAATTTGTATTTTCCGTATGAAGGCTAAAAATATGCCTTCACTTATTTATTTATTTTCAGTTTTGCTATTTAAATATATATTCTAAATTTGTATTTAAAATTTTTCTTGTTAAAATGTGCATTCTAACTACTATTTTCAATTTTAGCTGCTTTTCTAACGCTAAACTTGTATTTTCAATATTACTATTTAAAATATGGCCCCCACTTACTTATGTACCTTCAAATTCGTTGTTTAAACATATATTCTAAAATTTTTTTCTGGTTAAAACGTGCTTTCTAACTTGTCAATTTTAACTGCTTTTCCATGGCTTGGCGACATTTTTCGGTCGCCAAGCCAAAAAATCGCCAATGGGGTCCTATACTCAAGCTGTTCCAGCCCTTGAGAGCTTTTTCGTATTCAAGTAAACGAAACCAAACAAATAAATGCATATTTGACTTACAGAAAGAAAAAGAGATGAAATACCCATACCTTTCGAACATGACCTTTAAGTCCTATTTAATTCAGAATAGATATCGATTATAAAATTAAATAATTCTTGTGTTTCATTTCAAGGGACACTATATTAAACTCTCTCTATATAAAACTGCTTTATGTATAAAGTAAAATAAACTACAAAATGAATAATCTACTTGCATTACTCTGAACGATACATACTTCGCCCTCGAAAGAAAGGATACAAATGAATTATGCATAGTCTTATTCAGTTCAAATATCAAAATTTATAATAATTTATAGTAATTTAGGTAATTACCATAAAATAAAATAAATATGATATTTCATTTCAAAATTCAGCATGTTTAGCTGACATATAAAACACCATAAATGACGAAATTAATACTCTGTATGCATTACTTTAAATAAAACATATTTGGCCTTCACTAAACAATACAAAGAAATAATCCACAGTTCTATTTAACTTGAATATCTAGTGCAAAATTTAGATATCTACCATAAAATAAATAACTAGTGCGTTTTATTTCAAAATACGACGAGTTTATATTCATTTTAGATTAATACTTCTCATTTTCCAGTGACTGTGTTCATAGGAGTTTCTTAATGCGGTTAAAGTTATCCTCTAATCTCCCATCCTTATCAGAGCTGTAAATTAAAACGTCAAAGAACCTATCATTAACCAAACGAAAACACATTAATAAAAGGAATTTTTTTTGGATGTATTTAAGTTTTACATCTGAAGACACCATATAGCTTATAAAAAACGAGACTTCTTACTATGTAACCAGCTTTAAGCTTTGGTAGAGACCATATCATTTATAACAAGCTAGTCATTTGTGGATTTTAAAATCATTTTTCCCTTCTGACAGCTCCGTTAAAGAAAACGCCTTCATTCTTCTTCAAGTGCGTCCAGCCAATGAAATATGATTGTAGTTACATTATATATTGCAATTTTGGGGCGAATCTGCCTTTATGTCAATCAAAATCAACTTTCACATTTTTGAAGAGAGATATAAAATTATAGAAGTAAAGAGTAACGAACAGAATTATGATTACATGCACCAGTATTCCATGAACAGCGGGACTGAGAGCCATAAATCTAAATTGCTATTGTTGAAACATATTGATATAAATATGCTTAAAATTATTTTGCTTCCTAATTGGAATCATTGTTTATTATTTATCAGTATTCTTGTAATCCATTTATACATTTAATCCATTATCTTCGGAATTTCAATAATTATATTTAAATTTATTTGTCTTTTTTAGACTCGTACGCAAATTGCATACCAGCATACGAACCCCAGATAAAAATTAACGCTAATAAAGAATTGAAAATATATTAATATTGCGTGAACTTTATACTAAAAATAGAACGAAAAATCATTACTTTAGTATAATTATCTTAAATAAAAAAACTAATTTACTTCATGCTGTTTTAAGTAAACGTAACATTAAAAATGAAGCATTCATTTTGTTGATTATTAGCCCAAAGGGCGTTATCTCAGAAGGGCTATTAATTTCGTTTTGAATGCGTTGAGTCACTGTAAACGGCGTATCACTTTTCAAAATGTTCCCACCAAATATTATCACCCTGTTTTATATTTGCGGAAATTAAATAATGAAGAATTTGCGTAAATGTATGTATGATTCTCGCATTGTGATAAAACAACGGTCCCTTGATCCATTTCACCGAATATGGGAATCTGGAAGCCATAATTTGGAATTTCTTTTATTATCGATTTCATAATTTGTAACACTTTAACAAATTCTTCATTAACAAACTCAACGATTTCAAAACTGTACGGAAAAAAAACATGTTTATCTCCAGCGCAAGACATTGCATATCAGAAATTCAAAGGATATGCCCATTTTATAATTATTATGCGATATTACTGTGGAATTTAATTTTATGGTTTAAGTGCGAAGAACATGATATTTAATAAATAAACGTAAGACACAAAATGCTAAAAAAAAGTTCCTTTGGGCGTAATGTAAAATCTGAAAGCCTTCAGATTTTTAACTTTTACTTATGATGATGTCTAACTTCCGTGTTATTCAAAAATGCTCTCGACGTTTGATTTAGCCTTTTCCTAATAGAGCCTGCCTTGCAAAGTTGCATGCAACCTCAGAACACAGATCCCACCACGTATGGAAAGGTAACTTTGCGTAGCCTTGATAGTCGCCAAACCTCTGTTAGGTCTAATGCTTTTTCCGAGGTTCCTAAATTTCTGCTTTTCTTTAATTTACAGAAGCAGACTTGCAGTGAAAATATCATTTGTTACAACCACGACAAGTTAGATCATTCCCTATTTTAACATAACAAAAGAAATTAAAGACAGAATGAAAGGCTTTTGAAATTTCTGTGTCAATCACCGCTGCTTACTTGAATAAAATGATGTTGCGGAAGAGGATATTATGTGTTTTGCTGGGTTTGACCTTTTTGTCTTCATTATAGTAAGTTTATATCAAAATCTGAAGAATTTCATTTAATACCTTATGCTTCTTCTGGTAAAAAGAGGAATCTTCGTTCATCTTCTAAAATTCAAGTTTTGCTTAAACTGTTTCTTTTTTTCTTACTGATGCTTGTGTTGTACTGCACTGTGTACATTTCGTTCTTGATCTCATCCCAATAAGGTTCTTTATATTTTAAATATCTTGCCTTACTTACCTCATCAATGTCATATTCTCTTCCAAGATCTAATCTTGAAGTGCTTTTTTTTCTTATTTTTTTCATTTTCCTGCTGTGCATGTCTTGGTTGGTAACTGATTATTGCTAACACGAAAAATTTTGCTTTTCACTAAATTAACCTTCAAGCAAGAAATTTATGCATATAACACATTAGCAGTTATTTCATCATGGACTAGATTAGAATAACCAATCGAGTTATCATCAAGAAACAAGCTATACGTTTTGCGAAAAATTGATGTCTCACCAGTGGCCGAGAGGATAATATCTTAAAAAACTGGCAGTTCGAGCCAGTTTTGATTCCGGGCAAATGGTCTGGTTCTCGAGATTACATTGTTGGTTTTTTTCTGTTTCCCCATATGTAACAGTAACACGCACGAGTTCATCTCAGAAAGTCCCTCACGGAAACAACATTCTTCACAGGTAGATTCTGTCTGCGTTTGGATACAGCAAAACCAGCAAAAAAATGGTAATGGCCATTTGAAGGATGAACTATGGGATGAGTTACCTATTTTTGCAACAATTCTAGCTTGAAATTTTCATACCCCATAAACGCAATCAATAGCTAAAATTTAATAATTTTATACGCAAGAGCTGAGCTTTTTTGTAAGTATATTTCATGTAAAAAATCAATGTAGAAAAATTAATAATCATAAAATCAATTTCATTAGAATGATATAGTATGATCTATTTGCTTTTCTCAGCGCGTGCAATATCATTAGGTATGTACTTTTAGTACTACGTATGTGTTTTTCCAACTACATATAATCAGAATATTTTATTTCGAAATAAGGAATACATTAAACACAGTAAAAAGACATTTTCTGTCTTTTTCAATATAATTATGTTTTCTTCAATTCCCTAAAGATCGACATTCTGGGAGATTTGTTGATATTTTAAATAGGCTTTAAAAATAATGGAAATCCACAAACTATGGTTAGACAAAACATTGCGACCTACATGCGTGTACTAAAATGCAAATTCAGTAATAAAATAAGGAACGAAAGACTTCTGTAATTGAATTGTAGAATCGTATATGTATTATTTTAGACTCGCAATCTTTTACGGAATGCAAAAGAAACTGTAATTTGATTTGCTTGGCAGTCAAAGACTTTAGCTTATTTTCCTGTTTGCTTAATGTCTCTGTGTTTATAATTCAGCTTTTAGGTTGGCTTTTATATTAATTCTTTTTTTTTTTGTCTATGCATGACAAATTTATGGTTTGAGAGGGGAAAAATAAAAACTCTAGCAATATATGTAGAATAAATATAAAAAAGTACGCGAATATTCAAGAAATCTTGAAAAATGTTTTTTTGCTTAAAAATTATTAAAATTTTAAAAGTAATATGCAAAGTAGTGTAGAGATCTGTAGATTTTAAAAGTCTCAAAAATTGAAGCGTTAAGACAATAATAATCCATTTCGAAACAATATTTTTAAGTTTTTTAGTTTGATAAGATTTTAAATAATCGTTCTTGGAAGTAAAGTAAATTAAAATTTTTTCTGCTACAAAAAGTTGTTTGCAAATAGAATATCAACGGTAATTCTCGATTCTATTGATTTTTGAAGTCTAGTAGATTTTAAAATGAAACATTTGACTATAAATACATTATGAAATAACTTTTATACTAAGAGCAATTTTATAATATGATTTGGATTAAAATAACACACCGAACAAATATTAATTTAAAAGTCAAACAACAAAATCAGCGTTATATTTGCAAATTTTTTAAAGACTACTCGATGGTTTTACCGAAACATCATCCTCAGCTGCCAAAGTACAAATGAACGAGATAAGATGCAGTGAAAGGATAAGATAAAAATAACTGGACAGAAGTTAAGCTACTGGCTCCGTTTGTTGATGGAACAAGAAAATTAGAACATAATTTATTTGAATGCTGAAGGTAAAGATGGGTTGGAATTATGATCGTTAATTAGAATAGAAAAAATTTTTAATGTTAAACGCCTCTAGAAAATGAAAAGCGTGATTTTCGGACCAACAATGCTGGGAAACAGAAGACTTTTGTGTTTCTTTTTTGGTACCTTTCGAATGATATTTTTTATTTAAGAATTTTCATCTATTTTCTATGAATAGTATTAAGTAGTTTTATAAGACAAAATGATTTTAAGCTAAAAAATATTTTCTGCTAGTAATCTTTCTTAAATTTAAATTTTTTTGAAGAAAAATTTAAGAAGTAAAAATTCCTTCTTCTCCCATAATTTTGAATGTTTTTGCCCCAAACTTTTTATTGCATATGTTAGAGTGTTTTTAATAACTTTAAGGATATGTTTTGCGATTAATGAATTAGTTTCCACGAAAAACAAATAAAAAGCGCATTTTTATGTAAAAACTTTAAAAAAAAAGATGATCTCAATCATATTTTCACTTCCAATAATTTTTCTTTACACTATTTTCCGAAACGCATCCTTGTTTCTATTAAGAATATAATTTTAAATAAGCAGTAAAAATATTAAATAATTTAGTCCATATCTGTAGAAGTTTTAGGACTTTAAGTAAAAGAATATACTGAAAAAATGAAAACTCAGAAAAGCAGTTTAAAGAACGTAAACTGTCTAAATGGTCATTAAATCATATCAAATTTCTTAAAAATTTTATTACTGAATTTCAATACATATGTATATAAAATAAAACCTAATAATGTTTAATTGGTTAATATAAACATAAATAACAAGCTTTTGTTTGAAACCTCATCTGGCTAGAAATATTGAAAAAAAATCCTAAAGGTACAAGTAGAATTTTTCTTTACCTGTTTTTGTTCTTTAATACACTTTCAAAACAATTTGAATACATGAACCAATTACAATATATTTTCTAAAACACTTATAATTAATGTTAATAATATTAAATTGTCGTTTCATTCATTTTTTCAAAAAGCAAAATTTGAAATTTTAACAAATATAAAACATTGTATTTAAACCCACTCAGCAGCATATGTGATTTCCTTTCTTCTTTTAGCCGTTTCTCCTTGCATATAAATGCACTATTTTAATAATGCTGCAGTCAGGAACTTGATCACTTTCATTACACCACTTCTTTCTGTTCGAGTCGTATCACAAATAATTTCACTTTTTGAAGAAGCATAGCAAAGTTGACTGATAATACAAATAGAAATATTTGCTGAGCTCAATATATATATATATAACCTTGCCATTTTAAAGGTGAAGAAATGTTTTCCCAGCTTCATGTTGTATTTAAATAAATCAGTTTATAAACATAAACAGAGTTTCCTGATACTTGCTGATACTTGTCGTTCATATTTAATTACACTCCTTTTCATTTACACTGATTTTAATAACTTACTGAAAAAAATTAAGAAGTTAAAAAAACTGAGGGGTCCGTGGCATTTAAAGAGCTGTCAAAATGTTTAAAAGGATTTTATACCATTTATTACCGTCAGATCATTTCAAAACTTCTCTTCAATGTACTAACGGTATTATTTTTCTAGGAAAAAATTGGAAAACCGGTAATTTCACCAATTTTTGGGTACCGAGTCCCCTTAACATATGTCTCATGTTCTTTGACGCGAAATTGTAAGGCTATCTTAGTTTGATCAATCCAAATTAAACCACACTGGTAAGGAATTATGTAAATACCCAGGAATTCATATCCGGAATGGGGTCTTTAAGTGGAAAACTCGGAATTTTATTCGTACGAGAATGAACGACTCGAAAGTTAAATTTCTGTAAAATCTGTGTAATTCATAGTTAAGTGATGGCAAGAAAGGAATGATAACAAAATTCTTATCATCTCCTAAAAGAGATTGTGCCTTTTGGTGTGCTGAGATGAGAATTTTTTAACTGCTTGGTTAACAATGTTGCGTGTAAAGCCCCTGTCAATAGCTACTGCTTTTAAATAATTTAGTCCTTAATCAAGAGCCAGTTTGGAGAAGCAAATTTAAAGTGCACGAAAAACAAAGGAATAAAATGTACCTAACCTTTGTTTAGACCCGGATGACATAATTTGAAGTGTATTGGAAAGCAAACCGCTGAAGGTTTACGGTAAATAGTTGTACTGTAGCTGGATGTGTTACGTGTCATCAGAATGCCCAGGAACGGAAGGGAATTTCTTGTCTCAAGTTCAAAAGTGAACTGAATAGCAGGATGAATGGAATTCATTACTGAAAGAGCTTTATTTAAATCATCTTTGGTAAAAGTATTGGCTACGTAGTGGAATGGGTAGTTGATACGTGGACGATAATAGTATAATATAAGACTCATAATAAGGTGTATTACACGTAAAAAGAGACACATTTACACTTCTGAAATGTTCGGAATGTCCACTTTTTCTCATGCGAACACATCTAAGCAACAAAATGTTTCTTCCATATGCATAGCAGAATATTAAACCATACCACATACGATAAGGTTGCAAAGATCCTGGAGGTTAAAGCAGGAAAGAGGCAAAAGGGCGTTCCTATAAAGTTAAAAAAAGGAATTCAATCTAAAAATTGGAATAGATACTGCAATAATGCATTATTCTTCATCTACTGCATCGTATCATCGAAACATTATCAAAAATGGTTTTTGTCATTGTGGCAAATTTTGAGTGAAGTAACATTCGCAAATGATGTCTTATTAGAAATGGTGTTTTGAATAGTGAGGCGGAATTCTATCTTGTTGAAAAAAGTAATCATAACTATTTTCATTTAATTCTAGCATGACATAATTCAGCTTCCCAACATTTCTGAGAAAATCCAAACAATAGCACACAAATATCTAACGCACGAACAGAGATGGGCAAATCGAGGATTTGCAAAATATGTTCAAAAATCTAAAAGGTTTATCATTGATTCAGTATAATAAAATTTGTTATCAGTTGCAAAGTTTTATAAAACATATTATAAAATCTTTTACGTTTTATGAATAACATCCTATTTTATGTCTTTTTTAAACGAACTTGTGCTAAATTCCAGATTGATTAGGTATTTTTCAGTACAAGAAATAGGAAAAATAGCCTATGCATTTACCAACATTCAAACTCTGGGTCTATGGATTACATACTGCACGTGCTTCCAATGATAACTTTTAAGGATATGCTATATAGAAGAAGAAAACTCAACTTCCCCCCCCCCACTTAAATGGCTACTGAGAAGCAGGGACCTCAGTCGCCTAATTCAAGTGGTGACGAAATGTTATAGGTTATATGTAAATGTATAGGCGATACCAGTTATTCACCAAACGGTATTGTATCCAGATACTAACTATTTAAATACACCAGAACCCCACGCGGTTCCAGATGATCCGTAGAGTCCGCAAAGGACAACCCTTTGATCCATTCTACTCTGTCGGCCCTGCTACTACCAGCAGCTCCTTTAGAATCTCATCCTTTAGTCCGGATGCTTTATTGATATCATGACATATTATCAAGTAGATTTACGTTTATTATTTATATTGTTATCTAGTTCAAAATTTTCTTCATACTTTACATCTCAATAATTTTGTAGTACCTTTACTTAATAACATATATAACACGCATTTTGCATAGTTACTATACTTTTCCACAAAATTTTGTATTTAAACTCATTTATAATTTTATTTTTATGCATATTTTGAGTTATGTAACTTATTTTTCGTTAATTGTTATAGTTTGCTTAAATAGCAAAGTTTCTAATTAATAGTTCGTTTTAATTAGTGATTCACAAAGCATTCATATAGTTTATCATTATAATTTCAGTGCAGACGTATGTCATTGTTAATTCATGTTTATTTGCTATTTTGTGATACATAAGATAGTTCACAGTTTTATATACTTAAATTAAAAATATCTGTATAGAGCTTATGGCATTTCCCAAGATACATTTTACTTTTAGAAATAATAATGCGTGCTGCACATGTTTCTCCTTTCGAGGCTAACTTTTCAAATGAATCAATTACCATCCAAATCACGAATAATCGCCCTCCGCATTTTACGTTCGGGAGCCACCTGCAGATATGTTTTGGTTTTTTAGAAGGGAACCACATGAGAAAATCGGAGTTGTACTCATGGGGACTCGAACTCCAAACGGACGCGCTTTCTGTATTACGCTTTACAAAGGTATAGAGTAGGGAAGTAGAAACTTTCTTACAAAACAGTTTATTTACTTCCTAATTTAATTAATGTATATAAGTACTGAAAATATTGTCAAAGCTTTTGAGGAAATTGATAAAAAGTGACGAATAATGTTCAAAGAACTTAGCTCTCAAGATATATGAGGGTTGATATAAATGTCCAATTTAAAGTTACATAAGGCAGTCTGAAAGATTGGATGTTCTGAACTCGTTCTGTTATTAAAGGAAAATCGGTTAGAAAAAAATGAATTAATATTATTTTTTATTTTTAATTAGTTTACATATTTTTGGAATGCTTTCACTGAAACATTCCGTACCATATTACATTATAAGCCATTCTTCTCCAGTTTTGGCCTGTAGAAGTAAAATTTTAGTTAAATTTATCCAATCTAAAAGAGAATACTTTTAAAGTATTTCTAAACTAAGAATATCGAATTTCAAGCGGTGTTCTCACTCATGCCTTTAAAGTCGATATCTCAAAGATCCGTTTCACGTTAAGTTTCTCGATAGAAAATTCCCAACGAAATAATGTTTTTTTTTCCTTCAGCCGCTGCTCAAAGTGGCGCTTGTATTTGATGGACTGCATCCAATATTCGAACGGATTTAGGCATCAAAAGCAGCTGTTGCCCATAAATCAACTCATAAGTTTGACTTTGAGCCACTAAAGAAATATTTAGTCCACTTTTTTTTTATTCCTTGAGTGTTTGTTTCTGTGACAGGCGTATTTTTGGCCATGTTGACATATTGAACTTTCAGTCTTTTAAAAATTTCGATTTGACACGTAAAGTGACATGAAATCTTAAAAGATTTAAAACACATACCCTTTGTTTGCGGAACAGCTACGTTTTTATTGCAGAATACCTAGGAATAAGCATTTTTATCAATCCAGTTCTATAAAGAACCAATTTAATTCAAAGTTCGTCTTGAAAATTGTAAAAGTACTTGCAAAATGGCCTTATCTATAAAAGTCAAAATAATTTTTTAAAGCATTAATCACTCCTGGGGAGATGAAGCGAATTTTCTTGAGCATTTTAAAATATGTTTCGAGGTTTAATTAATATTAAGTACTTCGTAAGCTTCAAATAAATCCGCAATTTTACGGTTTTACCAATGATTTAAAAAAATTCTTTTATAATTGTTATACACTTGCATATAGAAAAAGTAGAGA
Organism: Stegodyphus mimosarum; assembly: GCA_000611955.2. Lineage (NCBI taxonomy): Eukaryota > Metazoa > Arthropoda > Arachnida > Araneae > Eresidae > Stegodyphus > Stegodyphus mimosarum. The sequence goes on from KK112132.1 coordinate 26,288, forward strand.
ATATTAAACGAGGTAAGATGAAAATTAAATATTAAACGAGGTAAGATGAAAATTGAAAGGAAAACATACATTGAAAAACATTTAGTTTTAAAATATTTTTGAGAAATATTTTAAAAACTTAAATTTATGAAAATGCAAATTAATTATGTATATTTTAATGTTTCAAACCGACTCTTCAGGGAGTGGTAATTTAAAGCATTAAAACCTGAACAATTAAGGTGTACTGAACGCTTTTGTCTAACACAAATTTATATAAAAATAAAATTCAATGTGACTAAATGTAAGAAGTTCTATCCAAAAATGTTTATATACCCTAAACAAAAATCAAATGATTACCAAAGCGAATTCAATTCGTCAAAAGTAAAGGAAACTGCAAAATTACAAACGATTTTGAACAAATTAAAAATACGAAGCATTC
>KK112132.1:26751-59990 GCA_000611955.2 Stegodyphus mimosarum
ATATATATATATATAACTTTAATATTGTCATCCATCAGAATTCATGTAAAAATTACATTGGAATTCAAATTTCTGTAAAATCCAAACCAGACTATTTGAAACTTTAATTATTAAAGATTCCTGGCATTCAAAACTCAAGGTATGGGTTCTAGTGATTTATAACTCCTCTACTGATAAATTCTAAAGCTTATGACTGATTTTCTGCTATGTGCTGTTTGGGCGTATTTTTCACTTACATCCACATACTCGTTTCGGGAGCATTTGGGCTAATGTTCTCTTTCAGTTAAAAATGTTTAAAAACAGCATATCTTTACAATTTCCGATAGACAGTCTCACGCGCTGGCGTTAAAAGTGTTTTTTCCAGTACAGTGTTGCCATTGCTCTCTTTGAAATCTTTTAGTTTGTTACTCAAAAGTTTTTTAAAGTTTTACAAAACATAAAATAGGCAATAAAAGATTTTCTAAATTCGACTTTCAGGTGTCCATATTCCGGTGGAGGACTACGTTATTCAAAGTTTTATGGTTCTAGGTATTATTGTTTTTTTACAATATTTTTTTAATATAATTCAGGAAGATAATATTTGGTGCCAACAATTTAAAAAGTTGTTCTCTCTTTATAGTGAACCGACATAAAGTGCCGTTTCGGGACTAATAGCCCTTTTGAGCTATAGCTTCTTTGGGCCTAAGAAGAAAACAAACGCACCAAGCATTATGTTAAACTTTTTTATACGCTTGCTGAGCTCACAGTTTACCAGTCTGCTCTTATACCCTCTCCCGCTAACACAACATTCTTTTGTTACGTTAACTTTATTGTTAAGCAACCCTTCCTTTGCACTTTGCACTTATGTCACATAAAATTCAACTATAAAATCACAAAGTTTTTAGAAGCACCATAATTTTTTAATTCCCAGTAGGGTGTTAAGAGCTGCCATATATATTTCTTTTCAGTCTTTTCGCAGTTCCTCCTATGAACGTTCAGTTTTCTTAACTAGATGACCTACACAACTTTTTTTTGTCTTTTTAACTTTATTATTAAACATCAGTTTCTTCCTACTAAAGCAACATAAAGCTCAACAAAAAAAATCACAAAATGGTTAAAAGCAGCCTATATTTTAAATTCCGACAGAGTGTTTTTTTTCTGTCTTTTCTCAGGTTTGTGGTTCGATTTATGGCGAGGGCATTGCTCATTTTTCATATCCTGCTTTCAAAAAAAAATCCTAATGACTCTAAAAACTATATCAATAATCAGTTTTGTTAGATGGCATTCACAATTTTTTTCCTTTTTCTATGATTAATATTTTGAATTTTTAACTTTATTCATGGAACATAACTTTCTTCCCATTTACGCCATGAAAGATTCAACAGCAGAATCAAAAAATATTTTAAAATAATGTAGCTTTAGAATTCTAGATAAACTGTTTACAGTTTCTATAGATTTTGAATATTTGCTATATTATTTGTTTAAAAATAATGGCGATAATTCCGGTTGGTAGCAGCTTTTAATTTGAAACGTGATATAGACCAAAGGTGAGGATTAATAGTATCTCTGGTGCTATTTAAAAAATAATAAAATAATCAGATAGTTAGGCCTCATTTCGCCTCATTTGGTGTAGTGTTTTGACCTTAATCAAGCAAAATTCTGCATTTCTTAGATGATGAAGACGAGTATCAAAAACAAGGAGAAAAAAATGTTCTTATAACGTGACTGTAAAAGACTCGTTCAGAGAGTATTTGTTATTTTTACGGCATGTACTGAAGGATGGTCTTTTTTAATCATATAAATATAGCCGTTGGTTTTTTCTCCAAACCGACTAACCTTTCCTCAAGTCGCCAATTTTTAATATTATTCTAGCCATTTACCAGTGACGTTTGATAGTTTTGCTTAAAATTACTGCCCTAATAATCTCGTCTATATTCGTTTACAAGCCCATTTTAAACGCTAAGTCAGCTAATTAAGGCAAGGTAGTTCGAGAGTTATCTACCTACTCTTCGTATCAAATGTCTATAAAGCTAATTTAGAAACAATTCCTTAAAACATTTAAAAAAGATCTAATAAATCCCCTGATCTAGTGTTTTAAATAATTTTAACCTAATATATCGTTAGCCCAAATCCTCTCGAAACGTACATGTGTTAATGAAAAAAAGACGCCCATATGGGAGTAATACAAAATCTGAAAGCTTTCAGAGCTTTTATTGACTATTTAGCCTAAAGGGCGTTAGTCCAGAAGGTTTATTTAATTTTGTTTCGGCGTTTTTCGTTGATTCACTTTTTAAACTCTTGCCACCAAATGTTACACCTCTGTATTATATTTAAAGAAATTAAATAATGAAGAATCTGGATAAACGTATGTATGTTTCTCGCATTGTGATAAAACAACGGTAACTAGAGCCATCAAATTTTGAATAAAGTAGTCCTCTACCAAATACAGGCATCTAATAGACTAATTTAGAATTTGGAATTTGTTTTATTATCTATTTCATATTTTGTCGGACATAAAAGAATTTTTGATTAACAAACTCAACGATTTCAAAGCGAGGAATTCCAACACTCTATGGGTAAAAAAAACCTTTTTATCTAAAGCTCGCGGAGCTGTGTATCGGAAATTCTAAAGATACACTCAGTTTAAAATTATTTTGCGATATTGCTGTTGAATTGAATTTTATGGTTTTAGATCGAAGAACATGATATTTAATAAAAAAGGTAACACACAAAACGTTAAAAAAATGCCCCTTTGAGAGTTATATAAAATCTGAAAGCTTTTAGATTTTTTTAGCCCCAAAAACGTTAGCTCAGAAGTGCTATTAATTCCGTTTTGGCATTTTGCGTCGATTCACTGTACATGACCGTATCACTTTTCAAACTCTTGCCACCAAATACTATCGCCTGTGTTACATTTGAAGAAATTAAATAATGAAAGATCTGCATAAATGTATATATGTTTCTCGCATTGTGATAAAATGACGCTACCTTGAGCCATCAAATTTAGAATAACGTACGTCTCCACCCGAATATGGGCATCTGGAAGACCAAGTTTGGAATTTGTTTTATTATCAATTTTAGATTTTGTAACACTTTAACGAATTCTTGATTAACAAGCTCAACAATTTCAAAGCGAGCAATGACAACATTCTACAAAAAAAATTATCTCCAGAGTGCGAGGTTGTGCATCGGAAATTCTAAATATACGCTCCTTTTAAAATTATTTTGCGATATTGTTGTTGAATTGAATTTTATGGTTTCAGGGCGAAGGGCTTGATACGTATTGAATAAGTAAAGGTAACACAGAAAACGTTAAAAAACGCCCCTTTGGGCGTAATGTAAAATCTGAAAGCTTTCCGCTTTTTATCAGAAGTTTCTTTTTTTTTTTTTTTTTTTTTTTTTAAAGAAACGATCCGCGTCGTCTCTAAATATGAGTCTGTTTTTACTGCTCAGGAGCATTATTTCTCTATCTTTGTTCCCAAAGAAATGCAATAAATGTGTAAAATATTATCACATTTCTCTGCACGTGCTGTCGTAATGTAAGATTTTAGCACTTCCATTTCACAGCGGCAGATCTGTTGTTCAAATCCTATTAAGGTCTCTGCTAGAGGAGTTTTCATACTTCTTACTTTGAAAATCTAACATACTGTACAAAGCAGCCTGAACTAAAAATGTAGTGGACATAATTCTTTACCACTTGCGTCACTTGCATTTCGTTGATGTTTGACTGAGGATTGTGTTCCTCTCTAGATACAATTTAATAGAGAAGTATGTAAGATATCTTGTAATTTCCCCGAGCGTATTCTGGTGGTGTAAATAAATAACGCATCGAATTGACATTGGAAAATCTGTGTTTCGAATTCTTACGAAGGCATAGAGGATTTTCTTTTTATTTCGAACTTCGATTAACTTGACAGATTTTGTAACCATTATAAATTAAAATGGGTCAAATGATCTGAATATCACCAACATATATTCAGTCTTCTTTATCACTAATTTATTAAATTTAGTGTATAAACATTCTACGGCTATAGAACTGGAATAAATTTAATTGACACATATTTGGCAAATATTCTTCAAAGTAAAGGCTTTCAAAGAAATATAATGCAAGCTAGCAGAAGAGTTATAATAGAAGAGTAACAGAGGAGTTGTTCATTACTCCTTTCTTATTTTCGGACACAAGATTCTTATTTTAAATATGGAGCTTTCAACCTAACTTAGTTTGATAAATTTATATATATGAGTGTGCGTGTGTGCGTATCAAAGCCTACTATCAGGGAAACTCTAAATTTGACAATAAATAAAGTATGATTTAAGGTCAGGATTAATATACGAATTTTGATGACAAGTAGAAATTACAGCAAGTTCAATCTAAGAAAAGCCCAGGTAGCATTTTATAACATAAACAAAGACAAAAATAGATGATAATAATTAACAGTAGTGATGCGAAAGGAAAAAGGGTGGCAGTGATTAATGGTAATTTAAAGAAGAAGAAAAATAACACTTGTTAAAAGTGGTTATTGCCTAACTGTTTTAACAATTTTTGACAAATTAATTCTCGAAAGTTTTGATTTTAGTATACGTTTACTTTACCACATGTCAGTCTTCTCTCTAACAAAAGCAGTTTAATTAAGCATGAAATTCCGGAATTCATTTAAAATCTATTCTTTAAGGGAGGGAGTTATGCATCTTTATTCGGCACGATCTAAGAGATGCCGCATCAGCCCCTTGTTTTTATTGCAGGAATTTTATTAAGTTGCTAAAAAAGAAACGTCAGATTTTCTTGACGATCCCAGTTGATTCCTTTCAAATAGACACTTTGGTAGATTTAAGCATCCTTCAACAATTGTGCTACACGATTAAAATGCTTTTGGTAAACGTTTTAAGTGACAGAAGGGTTAGAACGCCTGTTATTATGCTTGAATATCGTCTAGAAAAAGAATAAATCTCAGATCATAGCAATGAATTTGATTTACAGCTAAGACTCTAAAACGAAACAATAGGTCTTCATGTCGTATGATTTATGAGACGCTATACTGTAGTGCTCTGAGTAGACTCAGAGAAAGCATTCGTTCCAAAAGAGCTCAGATGAGCACAACTTCAATATGAAATTCAGAGACACACGTCACCATGAAGTGCAAGAAGTTCAGAGATGCCTGAGATAGTAACATTCATAATGATCCTTCATTTCCTATTCTCCAGAATTGGAAATTTGATCCTTTCCAAATTTCTCCTGCCCAAATTTAAGCTCAAAGGTCTGCCTTTTGGTTTTCCAAAGAGATTCCGAACCAAATCGTACCATACTATATATACTATGAAAAAAAAACAGATTTCCATATCACTTCAATCAGGGTGTATGTTCTAACATCATTGCAAATACAGATCCTTTTGGTAGAGAAGGAGTACAGGTTTAATTAATGTGAATTTTCATAATCAGGTTAGCCTTTATCTGCTTTTTAATTATAACAAAATTTTAAAACAGAAAGTAATTATTCAATGTATGACAAGGGAATGACAGTGATTTTAAGAACTTGTTTTTATGTATATTCGCAATCTAAGGATGCCGATCTTCACATTAAAACATTTTATTATCCTCTCCCTCTAATCTCTTTCTCTTTAATCTCTCTTTCTTTTTCCTTTTTTTTTATTCAAAGATTTCCTTTTTTTCTCTATTCATTCCATTTTATCTGAAATCTGTCTCAAAAAATGCAAAGTATTGGCGCACGCACAGAAAGAAGAGTTACTGAAACGAGAGACAGTGCCTATATACTAACTGATTAACGTTTCTCCCTGTGCTCCAAGTAATCAAGTTTGAAAATAGTATAACGTAAGTCTTAAAGCAGAACATAGACTAACTTAAACACAGACGTTCAAGAAACTTCTTGAACAATAGGAAACATGCCACCTAAAGTTATCTACGGATGGAAATATGAATGGAAAAACGGAAGAATCAGATTCTTTAAGAGATAGAAGTAAATAAGTATTCGAATTTGATCCGTAACTATTATCTTGAATAATTTTGAGAATGGAGTAAAAACAATGATGATTTCTAATATTATATTACGCTACATTATGTAATCGATGACTTACGAACTGTTTTTCACCGACCATATATTTCACGTTCATTAACACAAAATTATATTCTTCGCCTATTCAATCCCTAGCTTGACAACTGTTATTAAATCATCCTGCAGTTTGGCTTTTGTAAGTTTAGTTTGTTAGATATTGTTAACTCATTGTAAGCTTAACTTTTTAGAAGGTTTATCTTGTTAGTTCTAATCAATTACAAGATATTTGAATTTATTGAAAGTATTAAACAAATAATCTTTGATTTAGTATGGTTGATTTTAGCATTCCAAATACGTGTATAACTTTTACCAGTAAAACAGATTTTTTCTAACTTTATGTACAGAAATAGACTAGAGTTTGTGAAATTTCCTCTTTCAATCTTTTGTTCTAACTTCAAACTCTACGAACACTTAACAAGCGAATAATCGCTTAAGTGTGAACAGAACACGTGAGACCTAAGGAGGGTTTAAAACCCTTTATTATCCAGTATATTTACAATCAGTTCCGACGTGGAACTTTACATAAAGCCGCCACTCGGGCTTGAACTTAAATACTAATAATTTGAACTAAAATTAGCTTAACTAAAGCTCATAAAGGATGTAGCCGAAGCTATCAAAATCTAACTAGTTAGCCCCTAAGTATTAATTAAATCGGCAAAGCCTAGCTAGGGCTTAAGATATGGCCGAGCGTAATAACAGCTAAGAGAGACGTAGCTAGAAGGCAAACGCGCGCTAGTCAAGCAAACGCGCGCTAGTTGGGAAATCAGACTCTCTCTGTTGAAGTCGGTTAAGTCACGACTTAAATAATACTCATTCTCATTTGAGTGTTGAAGTCGGTTAAGTCACGACTTAAATAGTACTTATTTGCATTATCTGAGTTTCTGAAATCATATTCTGGCAGGAAATTGTAAGCCGAAATTAGAATAAAATAGGAAAGATACAAAACTTAAAATAACTGTTAATTAACATAAGATAAACCTTACAAGTTTTATATATTTTTGCTTCATAATTCTAGCAAATGTAACTCAAATGTATTCTTTTCTTGACCTTTTAATTTTTGTCTTCCATTATTGATTGAAGATGAAAATGATTCTCTTAGTAGAACGGGACTATATTTACAAGATTTTGATTTAACACTGGGGGCAATGTACCGCTTCATTTTTACTTTACATATGTGGAAAATTACCAAAACACCAAAGTAGCCTGCCTGTTCGATAGAACTGGAACCTCGAACGAAACTGCAAGTATTCAGCAGTTATATCCGCTCATCTGCTGTCAAACTTAACCCTGCTATTTATTTCATTAGTAAGATTTAAATGCACATATCTTTTAATGTAAACATATTCTGAAAGTGAGATTTCCAGAAATTGAAACGAAAAGCAACCGGGAATGCGAAAAAATATTTTATATCACAACGAAAGTAACAAAAAAAGAAACTATTACATTTTGGGCAACTTACCTGAAGCAACATAGATTATTTAAATAAACAAAAAAATACAGCATACATTCTTTTTCTACCAAACGTATACTATTTTAATAAAGGAAATTTTTAATAGTTGCCAGTTCCTTCTGCCTTATAAAAACAAACTATTTTATAATAGGATATGCTTTTATGTGTAAGTACTTATATTCGTACTTATATTTTGATAATTTCCCAGTGCTACTGCAGTTACAGTGTTACAACAAAGATACAAATGCATTTTATCAGCTTTCTGTATTTTAGGTTGCAAAGCTACGCAATGAGTTCTATTTCTAATATTAGACTAATTTAGTTAATTTAACTTGGATCCGAGGCTCCAATTTGAGCTTAATATCTATAAATCTCATTAAACAATGCAACAACACCTGACAACTTACTCCCTCTAACTCTCTTGCAGTTAAAATAGTATCTCAACAGAGGATGGATATAATCTACATAATAATCCACAGATGTTGCACCGAGATCGTGTGAATTCAATGTCTAAATGCCAAACAGAAGGAAAAGAGGTTTGACAGACATTCTAGCATTTAACTGCATATTTATTTCCTATCCATAATATGCGTTTTATTAGAATTCTTTCTCTTAATGTTGTACAATATTAGTATAATGAAACAGCAATTGCACAACAATAACATATGTACAAAAAAAAGGACAGTTCTATATCTCCCTTTCTACTGATCCGATGGATAAAATTCAAATCGCATTTTTCATCTCTCGAAAGCCCGACTTAGGATATATATCAGATTTATATATAGTATTATTCTAGCATAGATATTTTGTCACAGAATCGGACTTTTTCTGAAATGGCAAGACAATTTTTTCCCATATTTCGTTTCTACGACTCAAATTATGATTAGATATTAAATTTTGTAAAATTTGATGCAAAATTTAAGGAGAAATTCAAAAATTTAACTTGCCGTATTTTTTTCAGTTTGTGCCAAGAATAATTTACTTGCTGAACTTTTCAATTTATAGCAACCTAATTCTCTTTTCTTTTTTTGCATTGTAGATGAGAGGAAAAAAATCATCCTTCATACTTTAAAATAATTTTAGCAAAGTGCATAAACCACATTTGAAGTTATTATAGCTCAAGAAAGATGCCAAATTTCAAATCGAAGAATATATAATTTCATGTATATCTTAGAATATTTTGAATAAAAAATTCTAATTTTTTTCAGGTGTGCCTATAAATACATATACTTTAAGTGGATGTTAAAATTTTATAGGTTATAATACAAATATTTTTCGAAATATTTATGAAAAATATTTAAAAATACAAATTTTACTATTAATACTATTAATAAAAATAAATCGTAAAAAATGTGAGAAAAATATATGGATGTATGAAAAGGCACCGAAAATTTAATTCGCCCATACAGAACCATTTTTTAAATAATTTAACTGCCCGGAAATGAAAATTGTTATTTTTTTAACTACCATGATGGAACCTTGAATTTATTTTTTCCGAACATAAAGCGTTAGCTTTTAGATGCAAATTTTAGAGGCTTTCCTTGTTTGCTGAATGTATATCTAACCCCATTAGCATGGAATAAATACCCCAGAATTAACGTTACCCCAGAATTCATGATTGGAATAATGCCTCTCATTACCGAATTGCAAATTTTCGATAGTACCAAGTAAAATAAGTGCATTTGTTTTATTGTTGCTAAATTCTTCTCATGGGTTAAAATATATCTCTAATGTTTAAATGAAAAAAGTTTCATATTAAATTCAGTTATGTGAGCAAACGGTAATAATTAGTTGAAAATATAACGATATTATGGCTTTTCATCGGAAATACACAATTGTGAGAGTTTTAAAGTTATATTGAGGTTCTTAAATATAGATAATACCATCAAATCTTTCATAACAATATAACCGTCAAAAAAACAAAACGTTTATCGCCATTGTAATAAAGTAATTTTGCAGAATAAAATAAAAAGCGAGTTTTGAAGTTTCTAACGTGGATGCAAAAAGCATGTGGATGAAAAGGAATTAATCAGCAACTTAGAAATAAAAACTATTTTAAAATCCAGGCCTAGAAACTGATTTTATTTTACTTGTGTTAATATTCTTCCTGCCTCTATTACTTTACATTTAATACTACAAAAATTTCTTTTGGATTTTTTTTTAATTTTATTTTTTCTAGAATTTTGATTCTTAAGCTTGAAATGAATAATAGTAGAAGATTATTTTCATTCTAATGTTATTTAAAAATTAAATTCCAAACCTGAATAGTTTAAATAATTTAACCTCTGAGTGACTGCATTAAAATTTAACAAAATAATTTATTCTCCTTGTTAGTGGTTGTTAACTTGCTTATTAAGCATTCATGTGGGATATGTCAATTAACCATTTCATCATCGAATACTTTCCCGTTGTGCAATACAAGTGAGACCGATATTACACTCGCGAAATGGGGGAGATAACACATACACAGCTGAGCTTCACATGGGTGTTGAATCCCTATATATAGTTTAGGATAAACCGCCAATCACACTACCATCCATTGGAAGATAATGAAATAACAGTTTGTAAGATCTCTCTGGCTCAATTTGTCAGAAACTGTGATAGTGAGTGCTGCTATGCGTAAAGTCACACAAAAACGTGCGAAGGATTTGAAACCCTTTTATTGTACCTTTAAAATTACAACTGCGTGTACTCGACGCTCACAAACTGCGCCAACCCGGTGGTTCAACTAAAAGTAAGGTAAAACTTTAAATAAGAACTAGATGAACAAATATAAAACACTATCGACGAGGCTCTGAGATCCTAACTAACCGCGTTTTTAATTATCGCTGATATTCAGCAAGATTACTGATTCAACAGTTAAAATGTAACACTTCTGCAAAGCTAGGCACACAGCTAATTTGAATAAACTGCGCATGCTTTTAAAATTTACATACTCTGGCACGGGCACTTCTAGGGGAAAATGAAGGCTCAACAGGAAAGGAATATTAATTTAAAATAAATGTTAGTTAAAATAAATATAAACCCAACAAGTTCACAAAATGTCGAATTTATCTGACAGAGAAATTACAATAAAATTAACAACTGCCACAGAGAAAGCTATTTTAACCACCTGAACGCAGGGTCATATATATTTATACGGACTACATTATTTTAATAACGTCTTTCAGAAAGTGCACATACGTGCATTTTGAAATATGTCCAAGTAATTAAGCCAATATATAAAAAGTACACAAATTCAGGTTTAAAATACTAAAGGCATAGGGACATCAAAATAAAAAAAATCCCTTTCTGATGCCAATTTTGTAAAATTTTGGGTTTTTTAGAGAAACTCTTTGCCGGTTGAAAAGTTTTCATATCAAACTTTATTTCGCAATATCCAACTTAATTTCGATGCATTCTATTGGGTTTAATGCTCAAAGTTAGATATAAGACAGTTTTCCTCAAAATGTTTTTCACCAAGGCTTGCTCAGTCAGATATGTCTCACTAATTTTATCGTAGTTGATTATATAATTAAAAGGACAAAAATTGCAAAACTATAAATAACGGTTTTAGCCGTGCATTTCACATTCAGTATACTAAAATTACTAACGCTTAGTAACTTTTAGTTATCACTCTATAAGAATTTCTCGAGTAAGGTTGTTTCATCAATCACGTCTGGTATATTTTTCCTCAAACCAAAAAAATAACTTTTGTCACATTAATACACGCAGTAATTCATTCAAATTTCCTTTTACAATCTTAACCGTTCTGTACAATAGATAAAATCTTCCCATCCGTTTATTCAGAAATAATGAATTCCCTTTACCCGGGATCATGACTAGCTCCTTATAATTAATGTGTTCAACATTTCTCTTATTGAAGGAAATTCTGGTGTTTTAAATATTCTCGCTTTCGCTTTATAATTTCCCCCTGCAGCGAAGTGAGGAAAAATATATTGCAACTCGTTTATCTTGCTAAAAATAATTACTTTACCCTTAAACCCCAACACTAATCACACAATATGCAGACGCAAAAATTCTTTCATTCATTTCAAATAGGATCTACGCTGCATCCATTCCGATATAATTCGATCTTCTGGAAATTCTTTTCCTTAGGAATTATTTCTCATCTGCTGGCAACAGCGCTGAACTGGATAAATCAGGCAAATGATTTAGGTACAGCGAAGCAAACCGTTACTAGAACGTTAAAGTAAATTATTATTGTTATTCATTGCAAGCCATTAAGCAATTTTATTTGCTGCGGATGAAATCCCCTGAAGCGCTAAACTTCGTTCGCAACAGCCCACAATTTACACTCCTGTTAGAAGTTTAAGGCATGCCGCTGATAAAGGCAAGGGCGATATAAATTAGGTCTCGGTTTGTGAAATAGCTAGAAAGAAAGGTTATAGGAAGTCGAGTGGAGAAACATATTTCGCAAAATTCCTAGCGCGATAACGAAAGATCTAATGAATTAGTAACATATTTCTCTTAACAGAAGTAATAATTCTAAGTGCGCTCTCTTTTTTCATGTGAAAATTTATCTTACCCGAATGTTTTTAAGCATATGTATTAATAACACATTTAATAAATCTTACAATGTCTCAAAAGCATATATTACTGTTTATTACTTTATAAAATAATACATGTAAGATATTATATTACTCGGTAATAAGCAGAAATGTAGTCTTCTAAGGTACTGTAATGTCTGTGGAATCAAATGCTTTATTTTTATGTTAATTCTTCCCTGTGCCTTCAAATTCTTCCCTTAACCTTCAGCAGAATGCATGTTATTTTGATTAATAAGCGAATTTGTAGTTTACAGAGAGCACAGCGGCAAGTACCCAGTATGGCTGTTTAATCTAACATGAAAAGCTATCCACTTAGCCGAACTTGGATTGAAAGAATACTGATACAATAGGTGAATTTTGTATCCTCAACTGAAATGCCTTAAAATAGCATTTAATACTTTTCTTTTTCTAACATGTTCAAACACGCGAAATTTGCCATTTTCATTTTCTAACATTCACATTTCATTGCAGTACGCATTTTATTTCAAAAAATAACAGAACTGCGTTTCAGAGTCTGTTATATGTTACAGATCCTCTTTTATCTTTCCTGTATACATTTTATTTTAAATATATTTTTTTCTCTTTGACAATGTGAGCTAATCATTGCAGTTTCTTTATTCTTAAGAAGCGCAAATGCATAAGATATGCAGTTTACATTTCTTAACGTCGCATCTGGATTTCATTATAATATAGATATCATTATAGCTAAGATTATCACTTCAGAGAATTGTAGACACGGTATAATACTTTTCAAATCATTAAGGAGTCTTACGAAATCACAATATATTTAATTCAAAAGTAATATGCAGTTTATTTTACGAAATAGATGAATTTATTCAAATTTCTCTACTTCAAAGCTAAAAAAAGTCTTTTAAAGAGGGTTTTAATCAAAGGAAAATGCTTTATGAAATCAAAATCAAACACAATAAACAGAGTTAAACATGAGCTCCGTGGCAAAGATTAAACAGCTTTATGTTGTGTCGCGAATTCTGTGTTTTTAATTTAAGTGTTTTTAATGATTTAAGTAATCCATTATTTAAGTATTTTATTTGTATTTGGTTTTTTTAAGTTTGAAATTGTGAAGAGCGTAATGAATATATATATTTGGAAAATGTGTACTTAAATTTTTAGGCAATTATTTTTTTTTCCTTCAACGGTCAATTTTAACGCAGAGAGGGGAGCGTCTTCTAACGGAAGTAACATCTGTGGGAAATGCCTTTTAAGATGATAGTTGCAACATTGAGTAGTATATCGTTGTTCTCTTGTCTTTGTTACCAAGTTGAAAGTGAAGACTGTTGTCGGGCCTCCCGCGGTGATGTCGCCTTGTTTATGGCCTCGGTGGAAGTTGTAAATTGAATTTTGAAAGGGCAGTTTTTGTTGTTTCTTATATTTTTCGCTTGTTAGCAGAGGGGGTCGAATGTTTAGTTTCCAGTTTTTCGCAGGTGCTACTGTAGACAATGATTTAATTCTGATTCGTTTGGGGGTTTGAACTTGTCCTATTAAATTATATTGAAAAGTCTCGGATTGGCAAGAATTTAATTTTATGTGTAACTTTGGACCTATAATTGTAGGTGGGAGGAGAAACCGAATTTTCCTCGGTTGTTGCGCGAGTTTTGAAGTCAGTTTTTACCAGAGTCTTCGAGTTTTTGGAGTTGAATATTTAGCAGAGAGGGCCTTTGGCCTGCGGCCAGGCCTACCCGGGCTTGGGTGGCTGGCGCTAGCGTTCTGCGGACGAACTCGGCTTTTAGCTGAGGAGATTTGCGATGCTGCACTTGTACCCCGACGGGTGGCTCACGTTTGCGATGCGGCATGATGTGATTAATAGAGAATTTTCTTCTAATTTGCGAGAAGTAGAACTCAGAGCGAACTCTTCCGAGTTTGAAGCGGGTTTTCCCGTAAAACGGAAGTGTAAGGGCTCGTACCTAAATGAAGCTCTCTGTTCGTGAGAAGGAAAAGTATCATCGTTCTGTACCCGGAGGTTCTCCTTCACCTTTAATGTTTTAGAATTTTGATTGCCGGGCTTTTCATCTTTGAAGTTTACAAGAGGTCATTTTTCGTGGACTTTTTGAATTTGATTACCTAGGACCATTTCAAGGCGGAATTCATCTGCAGCGGTTTCTCCTTCAACCTTAATGCTTTAGAATTTTGATTGCCGGGTTTTTCATCTTTGAGATTCTACAAGTGGTCATTTTTCGTAGACTTTATTGTAGCTCATTACCAAGATCCAGTTCAACGGCGGAATTCCTCTGCAGCCTATAGCTTCTTATCATGATGATCCCGAAAGTCAACTGTGAGTTTTTTTTTCATAAGATTATATTTTTTAGTAGTTTAATTTAAACTGTTCTTGCTTAATCTGGGGAGAAACAGGAAAATTTAGTTGAAAAATAAGAAAAATAAAGGGGGGAAGAAGAAGATTGTTTGTGTCTTGGTAGAATTTAAAGTTATTGTCAAAAATAAGAAATTTATGTAAATTGTAATTTCTATAGAAGTTGTTTTAGATGATTAATTTAATGTTCAGTATTTCTAAGTAACCGTTATTGTGTTAAACTAAAAAAAATGTTATCTTGATAAATGACTCTTAGAGAAATTTAATGTGGAATATTAATTGCATTTGTATGTAAGGGTAGTCTGGCCAGATCTCCCATAAACTTATTCTAGATATTTAATAAATGAGTTTGATTATATGTTATTACTTGCATTTGTTTTTTTTATGTGTATGTAGTTGGTCTGTCCAGTCACTCCATTTGTTTGAGCCGGGAGGCTTTTAAGAAACATGGAGATTTTTTTGCTTGGGGTTATTGAAAAATGTTCATGCATTTTAGGGTTCTCACAACGCGCCCTGTTTTAGCAAATGTGTACTAACCACTTATTAATGATACTTTGAATGTGTTTTAAGATAGAATTTGAAATGACTTTTAGGTGCCAGGAAAGTTAAATCTAGTGCTTGATTTTTAGTAGCGGAACTGATTGATTGGTGTCTGAATATTTCTTCTCTGGTGCTTATGAGGTTTTTGCTATGAAATGAATATGAATTATTCTTGAGTTTATTTTAAAATGAGTGAATTATAGAAATGCTTGGTTGAGATTTAGTATTTAGTTTTACCGAGTTCCAGAGAAGATTTATTCCAGCTTCCTTTTCAGGTTAAGTTTATTAAGAAGAATTTGCTTTGCCTTGCTATGTGTGAATTAATTGCTTTAAGAAAAGTTATACTTAATATTATTTTGGGTCTAGTCCAAACAACCAGTTCCTTCCTCCCTTTCCAACTAATTCATTTTTGTAAGTTTATTTTAAGTTTAGGTTGTCCGGCACCTAGAGAGAGTGAATGAGAGTTAAATTTTATAAAAGTTAAAAAAAAAACCCTTAAGGTTTAAAGTTTTCTCTAGTATTTAACATTTACATTCTGTTCGCTCGTTTAATCAAATAGAAATTTCACAAGAAATTAGACCTTGAAATAAAATTCTTCTTCGAAGCAAATAATTTTTTAAATTGCATTTAAAAGAAACAAGGAATAAAAAATAACGAAAACAATTAATGCAACATTTTTCAATTCAATGAACCAGAAGTATAACAATATAACATCAATATATATGAGAATAAAAAATTGAATTATACTGTATGTTTTATGGAGTTTTGCAAAAATTTCTACGAAGCACTGAAAATTATATACGCATAACTTAAACGTAATCAAGGTCATTTGTTATATTTTTTTTAATTAATTGTATTTGCTATAACAAAATTTTTATTCAAATTATAAATTAAATATTTTACTCTAAATATCAATTTAAAAACTCTTAAGGTAAGCGCATTTAATACAAATTTAAGTTCGTAACCAATCCTTTAATATAAATCCTACTGCTAATATAAATTGTTGGACTAGCTGTAGCAGCGAGGGTGCCCTCTGGCGAGTAGCAAGAGAAATACTTCAGTAAAAGCCAAGTGATAAATCCGATAGGCTGTATCAGACTCTTGCTCTGTAATTTTCTTAAATGTAATGTTCGTGTGTAACGTAAACCTATTAATAAATTATTATTACGCTATAAAAGACTCTTTTATAACCCCATCCAAAACTACCTCCTAATAAGTTTTATATATATTGAGAAAAGTACTGAGTACTTTTGCAAAATGGTTTTTAATTGCAATCATTGTATTTTTTCATTACATTCCTTTTATGTAATGAAGAACTAAAGTGATGATAACTTTTCCTACGCATTTCTAACACAGGTATTTACATATATGGTAATAGCAGTCGTCTTTTGCTATTTTTGAATTATGAATGATTTGACAGGAACCGATGACAATTCTCACTAATGAAAATTTTTGAGTAAATAAATTTTATCTTTAAGCAGAATTATTTTCATAGAAATAATCTATTATATTCATTCTGAATTCATATTGTTGCGAAAAATTCGGCGGTTGCGAATGTATGTAAGCTTTCCGGCATAGCACTAGGGTTGCCTTAAAATAGTGTATGGTAGGGTTGCCAGATTGGCGACTTTATCGTCCATTTGGCGACCAAATCGGCGATATCCCATGGTCCAATCGGGAAGCTTCTAGAATAATTTCCTGTCGAGATATTTCTCGAAACGTGTGGAACTTCAAGAAAAGCTATATAAACCCTTGCGTTTCTGAGAGCAGTGAGATTGCGATTGTGAAGTATTGTGAAGTGTTGCGAGCAGTGTGATTAGTTTTGAGAATAGCTGCTACGCGAGAGTTTTGGTGAACGGAAAGCGATCGAGATAGTGCTTTGCCGTGAAGCTAACTTTACAGTATAGCTTGACAGTGTATTGGTGATTGTTCCACGGTGTTTATTATAAGTTTAGTGTTGCCGTGAAGCTACCTTTACAGTTACAGCCTGAAGCTGTGTTGCTGATTGTTTCAGCGTATTTATTGTAGATTTTCGACGCTTTTAAAGGTAATTTTGAAACTGTGCTGTAAATAAATTGTGCTTTTTATTGTTCTGCATCGTGTTTTCATCGGATACTCTCAAATCTACGAACCCGTAAAACGCAACAACTGGTGTCAGAAGCGGGATTTGAGAGTGAATGCCAGTCACCCGTCTACAGGAGAAAGCAGTGGCGGAGGAAATGAATGATTTGATGGACATGTTAGCAGCTCTGAAAGCCGACATGTTAGCAGGTCTGAAAGCTGGACAAGAAGAGATGAAACAAGAGATAAAAGCTGGCTATGAAAAGATGGAAGCCACATATGATGAGATAAAAGCTGGCTATGAGAAGATGATAGCCGAGGCGAAGGCCGAGCGCGAAAAGAGGAAAGTCGGCCGAGAAAAGGTACGAGAGCAGCTCCAACAGATGAAAGAGGAGCTTGCAGAAGAAACTGGAGTCATGAAAGAAGATGCGGAAATCGCAGAAGTGGCATCTGAAGAGTCAGAGGATGAAGAAACGGAGGAAGTAGCTAGTAGAGTGTCTGAGAAAGATCCAGAAATTATGGATGAAACATCCAACGGGATGAAAGAAAAAGAACGAAAATATGAAGAAATTAAAGAAGGGAACGAAGATTTTGATGCTCACGTGCCTGAAGTAGAGACAGAAGAAAATGAAAATGCGACTGTCAAGATCATAGAAACTGATAATGAAGTTACGAAGTCGCAGATAGCAAGCATTGAACGATCTGATGAGATGTGTTCACATGTTCACATCACATGTTCATGTGATGCTGAGATGGAAGAAGCTGATGTACAACTTACGCGGAGTGCTCCAGCATTGCAAGAAAGTTTACCCATTTCGCAATCCATGTGCGTGTCTTTTAGTGCAGATTGTGCAGACAAGGACTTGATTCTAAACCTGGATACTTCTGCTTGTAAAGGATCGGATTCTATTCATGGTCCTGGTGTAAACATCGGAACTCGCTTTCAGGAAATAGAGGTAAATAAGCATGTACCTTCTGCTGTGAGTATCGAGGTGAACTGTACAAACGGTGCGAATAAACTACAGAGTGGTGAACGAACTGTTTCAGATCTTCCTGTGCAAGAAAAGTCTGAAATGACTGAATCTTCAGACTGTGATATGAAAAACAGAAATATATCTGAGAACTGCCGTGGAAAAGTATTTGACCCAGGTATAACTTAGTGAAAAGCCTAAGACTAAAATCCATTCTGAACTTTAATAGTATAGTTTAAAATTGTTATGTGTTTAACTTGTGTATATAATTTGTATATAATGTAAATATTCGTTTCTTTAGTAATTAGTGATAGTTATTTTTGTTATGGGTAAAGCGTATTTCGTAATGGTTTTATGTTTAATTGTATGATCTATGCATGGTTGCTTGTACATAGATCTTTGTAATTAGTGTAAATGTTTTTGTTATTTGTAAATACTCTAAATATTTGCAAATTTTGTTATTATTGTAATTTATTTGTTTTGTAGCTTTTTCGATTATTTCTTTTTGGCTCCCAACCAGGGATTGTACTGCCCGGGACGTGCAGTCCTTGGGAGGGGGCAGTGTTGCGAAAAATTCGGCGGTTGCGCCTGTATGTAAGCTTTCCGGCATAGCACTAGGGTTGCCATAAAATAGTGTATGGTAGGGTTGCCAGATTGGCGACTTTATCGCCCATTTGGCGACCAAATCGGCGATATCCTATGGTCCAATCGGGAAGCTTCTAGAATAATTTCCTGTCGAGATATTTCTCGAAACGTGTGGAACTTAAAGAAAAGCTATATAAACCCTTGCGTTTCTGAGAGCAGTTAGTTGCGAAGATTGTGAAGAGTTGCGAGTTAGTTATGAAGAGTGTGATTAAGTGTGTGATTAATTGTGAGAATTGCGAGAATAGCTGCTGACTGTGAATGCT
Organism: Stegodyphus mimosarum; assembly: GCA_000611955.2. NCBI lineage: Eukaryota > Metazoa > Arthropoda > Arachnida > Araneae > Eresidae > Stegodyphus > Stegodyphus mimosarum. The sequence continues at coordinate 45,605 of KK112132.1, forward strand.
AAGCTACGCAAGAGTTTTGTGAACGGAAAGCGATCGAGATAGTGCTTTGCCGTGAAGCTACCTTTACAGTATAGCTTGACAGTGTATTGGTGATTGTTCCACGGTGTTTATTATAAGTTTAGTGTTGCCGTGAAGCTACCTTTACAGTTACAGCCTGAAGCTGTGTTGCTGATTGTTTCAGCGTATTTATTGTAGATTTTCGACGCTTTTAAAGGTAATTTTGGAACTGTGCTGTAAATAGTGATTCCTGTAAATAAATTGTGCTTTTTATTGTTCTACATCGGGTTTTCATCGGATACTCTCAAATCTACGAACCCGTAAAACGCAACAATATTATTGCCAGTTCTTTCTCAACAACCATTTACAGCAAAATGCATCTAACAAATAATAACTACAGTATTGTTACGAATTTTGTATTTAGATAGGTAACTTAACTTAGGAAGACTCATAATTAGAATTGTTGTATTTGCTCGTGCAATGCAGTGCGAGACAAATTTTAAATGAAAGTTATGCCGGAAAAGTGAAAATACAAGAGTACATGCACTTAACATAGAGTAAATGGATATCTCAGTAATTTGTATTGAAACTGAATAGATGTAATTGACCATTATGTTAGCTGTAACCGTAATTCCACACTCCGTTTGCTTTCCAGAATCTCGAGAAGCAGAAATCTTCAGAAATATCTCGAGAGAGTGAGAAACTATTCAAGGCCGAAGAGAGAGCACCTGCTCTCAGTTCCTTATTTATTATTGATGCGAGTTTTTTAGTTCTGCGTGAAGTGGGATATCTGAATTAGCTTTCTCTTTGGATACGCTTTGCATTGCGTTGTGTTTTAAAGTTTTTAGTAGTTTGAAGTATAACTACTGATTATACTACGTGGTAACTGTGAACACTTTTACGAATATATCTGAGGAAAATCCCAGCAAAGCCATGTGTTGAATAATATATTTCTTTTGAAAAGAATAAATTTAATCAACCTATTATCGGACTTGTGCATTCAGTCTATTGTGAAGCCGTACGCACGCAACAATATTAAATCAAACAAGTCTTGAAACCATTTTTTTTCTTTTTTGACGTTTTCCTCATTTCATTCTTCGCACAGTGCTAAATTATACTTACTTCGCACAACGCTAAAATTATACTAAAATACATATTTTTGCTAGTTTATGTTTGTTTTTCATTACTCTGAAGCTTGCATTTATTCGAAAATGCCATTTTCAGTTTATGCAAAACTTCGGTTTTCAGTTATTTGGGAACTGTTGCTATTAATTTTCAGAGAAATGCTGCTAGAGGTTTTTAAATTTTGTTAAAAATATATTCTGAATCTATTTAAGGATTTCCTTTAATAAAAACAATCATAATTTAGCAAATCAATTGTTGTAATGCTGTTATCAAAGCATTTTATATTCTTCGATTTGTGGCGATTCCAAACAATTCGTATTCCAATTTATTTTCCCATTTGTTTATATAATTCAAGCTTTAAAATTTAAAGACTATAACAATTGTAAATTATTAGGGAATTTATTCAGTACACAGTGTTTATGATACAACACAGAAAATAAAATTTCTCAGTGCATTTTAATCAGTGTAAGTGTTGATTGTGAGAGGCCAGTTCAAAAGTGCCTCTCAGATTTTTTTCTTTACGCAAAAAAAAAAGTAATCTTATGTCAGTAAAGGAAAAGTCATTAAACATTTGATAACCAATCATTTTTATTCTTAACCGTTAACTGAATTCTTTTTATGAAAAGCGACCCAAGAATTTCTTCTTTTCCCTTGAAATGAGAATTCCAAGTAGCTTTCTACGGTCTTGAAATCTGCCATCTATAACTAATGTGTTTAATTTAAATTCTGTCCTTCAAAAAATTTTTTAACCTAATTCATTTATCTTTATTTCAGTCTATTTATTTTGGACTTAAGCCGAAGCATTTTACCGAAAAATACAAAATATTTCCATGTCTTGGAGACAAAAGGTGCACACAGCATTTTTCAGAACTTAATACAAATCTTAGGTTATATTCTGCATAATATTCATATCTGTCATTTCTATGCTTTATTTTGAAATATTGTTGTAAATTTCTAAATATACGGCATTTAATATATTACTTTGAATAGTATGCAAAGCTTAACGGGATTCGGCAGTTAGCGTTCAGAATACAAGCTGTGTATTGAACCTATGCTCGCTTGAGTTTTTGGGTATTCAAGCGTCTAAAATCTGTCATAGATTTGTTCTCTAAATTAACTTGGGAAATTCAAGGATTATTTGCAGCTAAAGCAATAAGCCAATTATTTATCTATTATAGCAGTAAACTAGGTGATAGCATGTAAGGTTCAACATAATTTAACTATCAATTTGCATTTATATAACATTAAGTCAATGGATTCAAAACTCAGATGTGACACAGGCTACCGGACAGCGCTTTCAAGACTGGCAAGTGACCGCATGGAACTGCCTCTCTTTCTGTAACGGGATGGCCAGGAATATCTTCGACATCTGCACTAAGTGCCATGAACATCAGGCTTCGGCCGATGACGTTTTGCATTGTTTAGGCCTCTCAAACTCCCCTCCTCAATCTCCTTCTCGCTCTTGACTTTTAGGGTTATGGACCTTCGGATTTTGTCTGAATTTGTCAGACTTTTGACGGCTGTGCAACAACAGTATAACATTCCCTTGTTCTGATGAATTTTCATTTCGCTCCAAACAGAAATCTAAGATCATTAGACAGCTAAATATTTATTAAACTCACATCTTATGGTGCAGCTAAAAATTGACAATTACCAGCCATTGCTATTTGGGGAATTTAAGGAACTCTTCCATTAAAACAGAAAATCACAAACTCACATTTTCCCTTCTGAACACACTGGGCTTCTGGAAGAGGAACTGTAATGCTACGCACTAGCAGATACACAACTTCTTTCACCAAATACACAAATCTTTTACGTGGTGGTCTGATTTAAACATCGTTACTGATTGCCACAGTTTTCTCAAAAAGTACAAATTAGTTAGCTTTAGAAGCTGGACCTAACTTACTTTCTCGTGACGACAAACGGAAGAAATAGAAAGTTCAAAATATAATTAACATTACAGTATCGTGTTCGCTGAAACGAAATCGTATTAGCTGAAGTTGCAGTTCCTTTGTTAAGATTTCTATAACTTGAATTTTTTTATTTATTTTATTTTATATGCAATTTGAAACATTTAGAAACAGAGTACATTTAATACTACAAATTCTTATTTTTTGCGATGTCGAAAATTCCCTAAACATAATTTTAACTGTTCTTTTGTTCGATTTTGCTATTTCAGATATCTTTGTTATCTATGTAATTCCAAATTTACGTAATCCGAAATTTCAAATTTCTCAAACAACACGGAGAATTTCTTGATTCTTTTGTATTACGCATATTTCTAGAAATACATATATATATACTCATTTAAAGCGGTAACAAAAAATATGTGGCTTGGCCTGCTGGAGGATTTATGTTCTGTAAAGTGATTAATATCCAGTTGCAGTAAATCGAGCCAATTGGCTGGTAAAAAAATGTGGTTTTCTTGTACTTCTTCTAAAGGAAAAGGTTTCAATATAGGAACTATAAACTGTTTATTTTTTGTACCATTTTTGTCATGTATTTTTACTACAAATACGCTTTTTTATGCAGTGCAACATGTCTATGCGATTCTCGCTTTACGTTGTAAGGTTTTATTAGTTTAAACTAACAAAGTTTTATGTTAATTTTCTCTTTCCTGTAAGTTCTTATTTCAACTTCCCGTTAAAATGAGCGCGCGTTTCAACTTTATGCTAATTTGAAGGGGAGCCAAGTTTTATATTTAAAAGGTTAGCAAGGAACTTCTCGGTGTGAGAGAGCTTTTACTCTCAGATCACTGCTGCTCTGTTCGACGTTCGCCTGACTAGCTAGTATTTAAGTTCTAAACCTTAGCGCTGTTACGCTATTACTTATTGAAGAAATCTAAGTGCGTTAGTATTAGCTAAATCTTGCTACGCACCATTAATAGTTTAGCATAGAGGCCAACCTCGCGTTTATAGCTCTGTGAGCAACAACTACTTAATTTCTACTTAGCTTTAATTTAAATTATTTGATTGTTCAGTTTAGACCCAAGTACGGTCATTATTTTCTGTTATCCTTTCCGAGTTCGGAAGTGGCTGTAAATAGTCGTTCAAATAAAAGGGTCATTTTAAAACCCTCCTTGCATGCAGTTATTCTACCACAGAACATAGCTGCATTCAGTTCCCTATTCGAGATCAGGACTTTGATAAAGTTACGAATATGTTTGCCAAAAGTATGCACAGAACATTCAGGCCTGACAACAACTTTTGCATTTATACGTCGTTTCACCATGCCACTGATTCAGTCCTACTTATTTTAATATTCAAATAATTTTGTACGTCGCATAACTTCGGGTATACGCCGGTCTCTGCGTTGGTTCTACATTTTGCAACCAATTTTTCAAATTCGTTTCCCAGAAACAGAGGATAGTAAAATTAAATATGAGACATCACAATTTGGTACAGGAGTTGAAAAATAGTTTATGAATAGAGGGGATACTTCGATGGAAAATCAGATTCGTTTTTTTTCCTGAATAGAACACTGTGTTAAATAAACTAAGTAGAGCAGAATTAACTCATGCAAAATGTCACGAAAGCGAAAATCACTCTCATTAAAGATAGAATTCAAATCTTAAGGAATTTGCATGAAAATACTGGTTTGACGAAATACTAGTTTGACAAATGTGAAAGAAGCTTGCTTTTCAACTGGATGATTGCATATATTTGACTGCGGCATGGAATCTCATGTCATATAATAAACAGAGAATAGCAAGGATCCCAGCTGACTCAATTCAAGAATAGCTCAAGAATATAACCGCCAAAACTGATGTAGATGAATTTAAAAAAATAATTTTTAATGTTTTCTTTAAACTTATGCCTGCACGAGGCTTAGCTTTCAAAGGTGACCAGTGTCATGGAACTAAGCAAAGTAAAGAACGTGACACTGTGCAAATACTGATGGTATGGAAAACAATGGCTCATTTAGCTCCAGAGAAATAATAAAAAAGGTTCTCTAAACGTGTTAAAATTCTGCCACTGGAATGAGAAATATGGCGGAGAAAAATTTCTATAATGGCCATAATTCCGCAAAACGTCAACTGGGAGATATTATGTGCATACTACAGAGACACGTTGTACTAATTAAAGGATGAGGAAAGTAGAGTAACAAAAAAATAATAGGATGCATATTGTACAGAACGATTTGAAAAGGCTTTATTCACAGAAATGCATTGGTACAAAAACTCTCTGACCAAGAGGGAGAACAAACCAAAGAACCTTAGTAAGGAATATTACCTCTCCTAACTGTAATGGTTGCGTTGCACCCTCTGTCGATACCCAACACCAGATTATCTAAGAATTCTTGGGGTAAGACTTCTCAGGCTTCAAAAAGAATATATTTCAGTTGTCTGGTGTTCTATGGAGGGTCATATGGAACCGTCAGGTGTCTCCGTAAAGTTCCTTACATGTTCAGTTGGATTTAAATCAGGGAAGCAAGCTATCCAATCCACTCTGCAGATATTTTCACTTTACAGGAGCTTCTTAACAGTAAGAGTCCTGCAGGGCAGTGTATTGTCACCTGTAAAAACCAAATCCGGCTGATTAGCATTCCTGAGAAGATGCACGTGGGGAAGTGTAACTTCATCACAGTAATAGTCTCTGGTAAGTGATTATGTGTTAACATTATGGAGTTCCGTTCTTCTGTTCGTCATAAAGTCTCCCTATACAAGCACGCCAGGACAACCTAAAGCGGTCCCTTTCCCTTATGTTAGTAGAACGAAAGCGGATCCCCACCCCCATCTTTCTATCAACTGGCACCAATAATCTTTTGTCATTCTAAAAAGTCTCTCATCGGCAAAGAGGATGTGACTCCATTCATCTACATCAGTGTAAGCACTGTCGTCGATGAACTGCTGTCAATAATTTGCAGCGTTCAAGAAAAAGGGTGAATAGGCCAACTTTATGAAGTTCTCTCTTCGCAGATAATCCGGACATATATCATTTGGTTACCGCAAGCAATTGCTTAGCAATGTTGCCCGTTGCATGATTTCGATATCTTTTCTCCTGCTGAGCGATATATCTGTCATCAGTCACTGCATTCCCTAGGCCAATCACCATCAATTTTCCTTTTAATTGTATCTGTCGTTTTGATAACCATCTAAGCTTGTGAATCATCACTTCTACGATTTCCAAATTAGCCAGTGACATAAATCACATTACGCCCCTCTTCAAGTTTGCCAATCATTCTACCACGTATCAAGTTTGCCAATCATTCTACCACGCGTTCTGACATTTTCTTGTATCCATATTGCGCTTATAATCTCACTTTTATCTGTAAAAGAATGCATGCAAATACGCACTTCTTTCTTCTTTTTATGTTGGCTTGAACTGCGCGCACTGACCCCTCCGCGTTTTGAGTGCTCTGCGTACCCTCTGGTGGAATAATGCTAATATTTGTATATGCGTCGCCTTTCTACTGAGATGATATTTGACTGTATTGATCGCAAAAAGCCCTTTTGAACAATTTCATGGTCTGCTTTGAAAAATTAGTTATTTGTTGCTTACATTTTCCCACTGGTATATTAATTATTAAAAAAATTAAATATTTCTTTAAAATAATAACTATAAATTTATCTCGACATGGTTAATATTTTAAACAAATTGAAAGCACGGTAATAAAAATGCTTAATATCAGCAGTACGTCAATAATATCAAAATTGCGCCGCTAACATATATGTACGTTTCATAGCGTAGGTTAAAACTTCGTTTATACATTTTTCTCATTTATACATTCTTTGTGAACGGTCCTTTGAAAGACGTATAAACAATGCTCCACTGCCATTTACTGTTCTGGCCATTCGGTGCTAAAATGCGGATTTTTTAATAATTGTTCAGCTTCGCTTATACTAATTAATAAAAATTTGAAGAAACTATTCTGAAAGTATTTCGAGATTTTGAAATAAAACCTAAAGAAAACGCAACACGCTTTTTTTATTGCACTATCAACATTCAGAAACGTGATCCTGCAAAAAGCGTGTCTTCTAAGAAAATTTCATTCATCTTTTATTCGTGATTACTGTATTAACGGTTTTCGATTCTTTTCCCTTCGGTTATTTTAATTAATATCTTAATGCCATCCTCCTTATATTACGAAGTAATTAAACAACCCGGGGTTTTAGTTTTAATTAAAACCCACAGCTTAAGTGCAATCCTATCGTAATTAGATAAATGTATTCATTGATTGTAATGTAATTATATAAAAAAAAGAGAACAGGAAACTTTTTTTCATTTACCAGAGCTAATGCGCTTTAACAAAGGAAGGCGTGACTGAAGTTATGAAATTCTCCTTCAGATTTCAAGCATTTTTAATCAGGAAACAGTGTACCAAGTTAATTAATTCTCTAAATTCCTTTTACTTTCAATATTCTTAGAAGTTGGCAATCATTGCAAACTTTACTTAAGCCAAAGTTTGACAATAATAAACCGCTACACCTTCAGAAATTAAAAAATATTCATCAAAATCCCTTTCCTATTGAATCACTATTCCTTTTCTAAAGAACCTTAGGCAGCTAAATTAGTTTGCCGATATAACAAAGGGGAACTGTTAAATTACCAAGCCGGGCGTAAACATTCTTCAGAAAGAAGTTTATGAAATTTTTCAATAGCTCTCCCTTCCCAAAAGCTGATGTTATCACAGTGACTGTGATTTATTCGAGAAGTATTCTTGGACACTCACATTTTCCCCTCCCCAATACTAAAGCATCCCTTTCTAACTTTCCCTTCTGTTAATTGTAAAACTTCGGACAACAATATCCGAGGAATTACAGAGTTTGCTTTCTGCGATCAAAAGATTTTCCTTGACACAACTGATTTAAGAGCGCATTCTTTTGAGGAAAAATAATGAAAATGAAAGGCTCGCATTAATATTTATTGGGAGTTAAATGCTTAGTGTTTTATTTTTTGTCAAACTTCCGGTTTGTTTTATTTTTTATCGAACTTCCGATTTTTGTTCTGTTTTTGTTCTTTACCGTTTCCTACAATTCATCTTACTTCGAATGTTTAAATTATATAATGCGCTATACCTTCAACGGAGTAAAACATTCTATGACAACATAGGGGTGACGTACAACCTAATAAACGTCTCCTGTTCACCAAACAGCCTCAACGTTACATTTACAGTCTGGAGTGTAATGGCCCTATGCTCAAACTAACTAAAGAAACAAGAGATAGCACAAAAAGCCAAACTTTATTTTCGCACGATTGCTGAAGTGAACGAAAAATGTAATAGAGCACAAATTTAAACCTCTTTGAGTAAAGCTACTGACTAGGAATTAACAGTAAAGCTGCAGCATCAGTCATCCTTCTCAAAGCTGCAATGTCAATTCAAAATTTGATGTAGTTAGGTGTCATTGTTTTTCACAGTACGAAAATTACACATACATTCATGTAGATTCTTCATTATTTAATTTAGATATAAAGCAGGGCTCTAATATTTGGTGGCAACAATTTGAAAAGTGAGGTGCCGTTTGTAGTGAACCAACACAAAATGCAAAACGAAATTAATAGCCCTTCTTTGCAAATTACCCGTTCGGGATAAAAAGGTTTCTATACAGTAAATTTAAAATGAATAATGGTAATTAATGCACTAAAAGGAGAAAAATTATATATCATACAGTTTAATGGGAGTAATAAGTTGAATAATTCTGTTTACAGAATTATCAGTTTACGTTATCAATTATGAAATTTTTGCTCATTCTTAAAACGCAGGAATTGATTTTAAGAAAATTATGGAATAAAATAACTGAATGTTATTCAGAGAATGAAGAAAGAGCTTTTAATATACATTTGAAAGTTTAAAATTATAAACGTCAACTAGTCTAAAAAATCGAGCGATTTTTAAAAATTCACCCAAAACTCAGAAATTAAATTGCAGTTTTCATGCGAGTTTTTTCAGCTGTATTCGATCGTGCAAACAATAAAATTCTGATTTGCTTATGTTGTTCATCAAATAAAGAGATATCTTCAATATAAAATCATTTAAACAGTAGTTAGAAAGTCTAAAATTTATTTTGACAAAATTGCCGTTTCGCATCGCATTGTCTTCAACAAATAGTGCATGTACAAAATTTAAACTCTACAGCTTATCAGGAAATATGCTGAAACCCGAAGATCATATTCCACCCACAATAAACATTATGGGTGAACTAATTAAAAGCTTATAACAAAAAGAGAAACTTGGAATTTAGAGATAGAACTTTTGAAACAGAAAGTAACTTTAATTCAACTTGCTAAATTAGGTGGTGAGGCGACTGGGTAGTGAGGTCATTTTTCATTTTTATTATTTCCTATTACAAAGTAAAGGAAGCATCGTAATCGCGAAAAATTTCGGATATCATATTTCAATGAAAATATCCATTTTGACCGCTTTTGAATCAATTTGAACGATTTCCTTGCGTAACATCTGTATGCAAGGACAGACTAAAGGACTCTTTTTTTTCAAACGGATTATAAAATGGATTTAAAATGGATTCAGAAAAGTCTGTTTTCATAACGTCTGTACGTTCGCATGTATGTCACATAACTCAATAACAAGAAATCTCAACGTTGAAATTTCGTATATGGGACTGCTAATAATATGTAGTTGTGCACCTTTTTTTTTGTTGCAGTTGGCCGCATAAAAGTCATATAAATGTATATTTGCCACTCTGTTTGATAAGCCAACTCGGTAAGCTCAGTTTTTTTATCCTTATATGTTGATAAATTGTGCGTTTGTTTCTTTAAAAGTGATTGAATTATGTTGTTCTTGTGTTCTGGTTAAGGTTTTTATGCCTTTAGTTAATCTGAATGCAGTAGTTATAGAATTATCTACAATTTAAAAGTTTAAGTGGCGCTTGGCCTAAAGAGGCCGTCATTTGTTAACATTTGAAACCTTTAGAAGAATAGTGATTAAGTCAGTGCAACCAACTTCAGCTTCTTTTTGTCTAGCGAGACCAAACGTTACAGTTTTCTGCAAAGAAAATTTTATTTTCCTGACAGCTGGTCGAATTACTTGTTTTTGCGAATAAACTCTAAATTTCATTGTAATTTTTTTAAATTGTTTTTAACTGTATTTGGCATTTTAGGTGGCATTTTCGTATTTTACAATTTTTAAAAAAGATTGAGATTTATGTGTTTTTGTTTTGCTGCGAAATGAGAACTGTATTGATAGAATTAGAAATATATCTGTAATGAAATTCGAGAAAATAAGTTTAAGGGGACAGTGGATTTTGAAACAGCTAAAAATCAACCAAAATATTGAATTTGTTTTTTTACTTTCGTAATATTCCATACGTAACTACACCGCATGCAAAAAACCGAGTTCAAATAGTCTAATTTTTAAAGAAGTTACAAGAATTTAAAATGTATAAACGACTTAAACTTTGCCCTTTAAATTTTGGATAAAATGTAAAAAAAATTACTTCAACAGTTATTTACTGATGTTATAATTTATATCTTTGCTCAAAATAAGTGTTCATTTCTAAAAAAAGGCTAGAAATGTCAGTATTGACAACTATGAGTTTAACTTTGGTTATGTAAATGCTATACCCGTAGAACAGGAGGAAACAAACTCGTTTTCCCTACTCATTGCAAAAGCGTTTGATCAGCGTTGGTTGAACCAAAGCAAAAGAGAAGTTTAGCTGCGTGGGAAAAAAAACAGAAATAGTAAAAAAGATTATATAGCATTGAAAGATAAAGTAAGTGTAACAGATGTAGGTAAAACATATGGTGCGGGTAATTTTAAAAGTTTTATTGGATATAATGCATAAATTGTTTCTGCCTGTAACTTATGTTTATTTTTGTCCGATATGTTTATTTTTGTCATATTTAATATTATGAGATTAAAAATAGTTAAATGGTACGACAATGTTATCCAGCGTTTACAAATTCATATTTAAAGTTAAGTTGCCGTTTCTCGTGAGCATATATTAAGGGTAAGTTTGAAGAAAAACATCCAACCCGGTTTTCTCAAAACAAATTTTTTCGCAGTTCGTATGTTTTGAAAATGTCTCATGCGTGACATTTTTAGTTAAAAATGAATGTTATTTGGAAGAAACTATCTTGTTATATGTTACTGTAGATCTGTGTATGCATTTTTGGATATGAGGATATTAAGAAGTTTAAACTTGTGATAATGTTTAACAAAAGGTGACATTTTCCCGAAAACTGGGCATAAATTCCCAAAAATTCTTTTTAAAAATTTCTGTTCCGTCATATTCAATAACGGATAGACAGAAACTTTTATCCAGTCTTTATAACTAACTTAAAGGAAAAATTAAGAAAAAATATTGAAAATTAGAGCGCAAGGAGCATTTTAAATCTTTAATTAAAATAATTAATTATTTGTTTTAAAAATTTTTAATTTCAAATAAATTGTAATTTTGAGCATATATTTTATAAACTGATGTTATAACATGTATATGTATAAAATTTCTTGTTGAAAACACAGAAATTTAAAAAACTAATTTTTAAAGTCCACCGTCACCTTAAACGAATTGCAACAAAAAATGTGTACAATTTAATAGGCCATACATGGAAGTCATGTGGTGTCCACATCACCTTTTCTTATTATGTAGGCAGGTTTTATATCTTCAGTGTTTTGATTTGTAAATATCTATTATTATTGTACTATCAGGTTGCAGGCAGTGGACGTTTAGTTTTGTTGTTTTCTTTAGTTTAAAACTTCAGCATAAAAACTCAGTAAATATTTGAGTTGTTTTTGTACGTTTGTTGTTTCCATTAGTATCAAGACGAGACAACAATTCGCTCGTCAGCGCAGATTAGTTACGCAGTTTGATTTAAGTCAAATTTCAAGATGCCTCGGAAATCCTATATATCGTAGAGATTAAACAGTATAATTTTAGTTATAGTATTAGCTAATATAACATCATTACTTTCATGCTTGGACCATACGCTTTGACGAATATGGAAATGGAGATTTTAATTTACCCATATTGCAAATCAGGTTACTATCTCAGCTGCAGTCGAAAACAATCATGGGTTATGTATGGATACAGCAAGATTAGCCTCCATTCTTTTTTACTCTTAAGGTGCAATACTTCCTGAATGAAGAATTTCGAATTCACAGGATAGGTCACGGTTGTCCAATAATTCCATCCCCAATGAAATAACTCCAATGACGTCCGGACCTTTCACTCACTCTGGAAAAGAATTAAATCTCACATCTATCATCGTTAAAGCAGAACAGCTGAGAATCCCTGGAAACACGAAGAATCCCTGGAAGAAGCGTTTCGGAAGATAAGGCCTCAGATGCTCTAAAATACACTCTTAGACAAAAAAAAGACTTACCAAGAAGGAGTTATCCGAATGGGACGAAACTCGAAACTCGGTAGAAGTGATGTACATGTACAGGAAAACAAATGATTACAGTTTGAGAAAAATTGGATGATTTATGGAAGTGATAGTCAACATCCCGAGCTGGTTGGAGGACCCTGCTCATAATGCTCCAAAAGTGCTCAATAGGAGAGAGATCCGGAGAACTTGATGGCCAAGGTAATGTTCGGCAAGCACTAAGGCAAGCAGTAGAAACATGTGCAGTGTGGGGGCGGCATTATCTTGCTGAAATGTAAGCCCAGGGTGGCGTGACATTAAGGGCAACACAACGGGCCTTAGAACTATGTCAACGTACCACTGTGCTCGAAGGTTGCGATGGATGACAACCAAAGGGGTCCTACTATGAAATGAAATGGCACCCCAGACCATCACTCCTGGTTGTCGGCCTGACAGGTTGGTATCACACAAGTCAAGACAGTCAGGTTGGTATCACACCGCTGTCCGGGGCGTCTCCAGACGCGCCTTCGCTAGTCATCGGATCTCAGTTCAAAGCCGGACTCATCACTGAAGACTATTCTACTCCAGTCAGTTTTTCTGAGTCCTGTGCTTGTCAGCTTTTATGCCTGGAAATTGAGAATACCTGCAACCAGTTGTGTATATATTAAATTTATTTATTATACTCTACAGTTTTAAACGTATATATTTCCAAGATCCCGCAAGGAATGGCGGATATATTTTATTAAAATTTTATTGCACTGATAAGAGTACTATTAGTAGAATTTTAGTAACTTTTTAATTTTTTGACTATGCTCCCAGATTTCTAGGAGTACAGTCAAGAAGTAATCTTTCTAAATCAAAATATAAAAGAGTTTTATTACTTCTTCAAAAGAAAATTTAAAAACACTTCATATGAACATTTTATTCGTTAACATATAACAGAAGTTATTAATCTCCTTTTTATGAAATTTGCAAAGAATCTTCTTGTCTGCTTCAGACTGCTGCTCATTTTACAGTACTTATGGTTTCAAATTCGTATACGTATGTAACGAGCTGTAAGCTACATACTCAAACATTTTCTATTACAATGCATAAATAGACCATTGTAGAATTTTAAGTAACATTATATTTTTATCTTATATTGTCTGTTCCTCTTCTTCGCAGAATTCAAACAACAAATATTCAAGTTAAATTAATATTTAGCTAAATTTGAGGCATTATAGATATAATAGTTAATTGTAAGAGTGAAGCTGTGCTAATGTTTTATGGTCTCGAACATCCTGGCATCTTGACGTTTCTATCAAAAGCATAATCCAATATCATCTAGAGTGCTTCACTAATGAGCGCAGAGATCATTTGAGCTCTAAAATCAATTTGAATTTATTCAACTGTAGCTATCAAATCGATGAGAGGTTAAATTAAAGACTATATATATGTTAGCAGATAGAAACCTGAATCTGTGCCGTATTCCTAGTTGCCTTATTAGGCTGTGCTGCTTATTTTGATACAACTAAGGCATTAAAATTCGGATTTAAACCTGAGCAAAAGGCACCTTTAAATCTGTGTCGTTTTAAAATACACTGGTGTGCAAAAATTAAGGACGAAGTCGAAAAATTAGCATATCAGCTGAACGAAGAGGCAGAGCGGACAGAAAGACCAATCAGGATATTAAGTAAGGTGATGTACGGTAGCACATACGCAGATATGCAGGTAGACGTAATGGGGGAGTGCCTGAGTAGTATAAAGCATGTTGTCGGTGTAAGATCAGTATTTCTGGCAAAGAGATTGCACGCCGTATAGCAGTTAAAATCACACCGAGTTGCTGCCTCAGCGAGAAATGGCGAATAATCAATCTGTTAGACGACATCTGGATGCTTTTACCCGAGGTCGAATCATTGGGAAGTTGGAGGAAGGCCGCAGTGTGACAAGTGTGGCTGCAGAGTTCGGAATTGCTCACAGCATCGTTTCACGACTTTGGAGACAATTTCAAACTACAGGAA
>KK112132.1:60468-77399 GCA_000611955.2 Stegodyphus mimosarum
AGGTTTTTCTTTACATGCGTCTTTTCACAAGGGCTATGGGTCCTCAGTTCCTCTTCATGGACGACAACGCTCCACCTCATCGCACAGTTACTGTCGAAGAGCTGTTGGAGAGTGAAGATATTGAACACATGGATTGGTCGGCAAGGTCTCTGGATCTAAATCCCGTCAAGCATGTACGGAACGTACTACGGAGACCCGTGGCAGCACGTAACTTATCGCCAGTAATGATTCCGAAACTGCGATTGGTACTACAAGAGGAACGAGCAGCAGTGTCTCAACAGCTCATTAACAACCACATATCCAGCATGCACAAATGATGTGAAACCTGCCTAGCAGTCAGGGGAGATCATATCCCCTATTAAAGACCGGATGTTTCTTGCTGGACACCCATCACAGGGATGTTTCGGCCTTCAGTCGCATTGCGCTCCATGCTACTTTTTCAAAAAGCTTCTTTTTATCCCTCTGATTTCTCTTTTAGTAAGTGTTGCTTACATTTCTCATGTCCTTACGTATTGGAGATCTTACGGTATAAATGTGTTGATTTGGAAAGCTTTTGTACAAAGTTATATTGAAAAAACCGTCTCGTCCTTAATTTTTGCACACCAGTGTATAAAGGAAGGTGGTCAATTTTATTAATCCTTATTTACTGTTAAGCGTTTTCTGTTTGTTTGCTTTTCCATGTAAAATCACATCATTCCTGTAAAATAATAAATGGCTTCTTTTATTATTAGATATGCACGACTTTTATGATTTGTTCTTCAGATTCCTTTCTTTCTCGGGGATTCAGGAAACAGTTGCCAGTGGTATTGTATTTTCTCCAACGTTTATTGATAAAATGTTTAAGCTTTTTTGCCCTTGCCATCCGAATAGACATTCCAGCTTTAGGAATGTTGCGATAACCCTCTCGATATTTCATTTTAATTTTTCCTCACTTTCGAAATTACTCAAATTCTCTTTAAGTTCATCTTTCAGTTATATTTTACCCATTATTAAAACTCGTTGTAGGAATCTTAAATATACAATTTCTGATTTAAATTCTTCAGAACATTACAACATATCTTTTAAATATGTTTTTGCAAGTATCGATTCAATCAGGCAGTGTAATTATTTCAAGTCTTATGTTCGAAAAGAATAAATATATAAATCTTTGATATAAAAACATCGTTAAGAGTTTAAGAACAGTGTTTTTATTTTGTTTCTGAGAAAATTACTCACAGATTTTTTTCAGCTCGTGAACTAGATTTTCTTGATGCCTTTTTCATTCACAGAAATTTACCTTCTTTAGCTAATGAAATTAATTCCAATCCACTTTATTTCAACTCTTTAAATATTTTAATAGCTTTGTTTCTACATAGTTCTTTAATATTTTCCTCTACTGACGACGCTAGGGTCGTTTTCGCTTTGCTCTGTCATTTTGATTTCTGTAAACTTTGATCGCGCTTTACAGAATGCGATAGGTTTCTAAATGTTAAAAATTTGAGCTAAATGAATTTTTTAATCAGATAATACAATGAAGAGGAAAAACTCACAAAATCCTTTTTTATCAATTTTCAACGCCAAGTTTATTTTAAAGCTTATCAGAATAACAATATTTCACGTACAATAGCAAAACTGGGTAGAATAATCTGTCTTATCCGAATAGAGCATAAGCAATGAATTCTAAATTATAAATTTTCTTTTCCGAAAATACAAAAGTTATCCTTCTTAAAGAGCCCTACTGTGTAAAACGAAAAGCAGGTGTTATGTAATACATACTTAGCTTACTTCAGTTGTTGAATTAAAATATCTTAATAGTAAGGATTTATCTTAATTCTGTTATCAGGCTTAAAAGTTATTAATTTGTTTTTCTTTTGTAGTTGATTTTAATTTTTTTTGCCTTGTTGAAAAGTAATTGTTGTCATTTAAATTTTAGCAGTTTTGGTTAACTCTGAATTAAAGTTGCTTGAGTAATTATTTTTTCTCTTTTTCCTTAAGGTAGTTTGGTTAACCATTTAATTTTTTTTGTTTTGTTTAGTTAATACTTAATCATAACTTGTTTGCTTAATGTTTAATTTTTGGTTAAGTTGACCCTTAAGGTCAATTTTTTAATAGTTATTTGCCTCACACAAGTTGGTGTTTAAAGTTTAATTTGGTTTTGTTAACGTACCCCTCTTTCTGGTAAAGCTGGAATCCATATTTTCTGACTCTGGTGGTAAGGTCGTTTTTGGTGTTGTAGAAAACATAAAACTTTTTCTATGTAATTATTATATTTCAATTGAGGAAATTTTCTTCGGTCTTTTATTAATTTGGTATTTAAAAACAAATCCTTAATTCTTTTCTAAAACACTTTTACGTTGCATTTGGGAATCAAGATTTACGACTTTGTTTTGACGTTTACTTGGAGAAAAATTCTCCGAAGGTTATCTCTGCTAAACAGTGCTCTGAAAAATATCTTTCGCCAAGTTCGAATCTGCACCCTCCTGAATTAGCTTGTTTTGTATGCAGCTACGCCACGCCAAGGTTGAGGGGTCTGGGGGATTCGCATTCTGATAGGCGTTCACCATGTTAAAATGGGACCCTGAACGAGGCTAACTTCTGCTATGTCAGGTTGATGACACTGGTGGCTCGCTTGTAACCGTTGGTATCAGCGATTATTCGCCAACTTCTGTCTAACCGACCCCCTTGCCTTCACCTTTCAGTTTTGATTCCGCTCCTAGGATTGCCATGCTCTTGACTGGATTTGGACCGTCTCCGATCGCCAAACGAAGGGTTTGCAGCGATCTACGACAGAGGAGAGAGAGAGAGACTGCTGAAGTTTTGAGCCAGAAGAAAACGAGTAGCTCGGTCTCGAGTACTCTGTCTGCGGTATTTGAAACGATGGCGAAACTTACCGAGAGAAAACCACCGATGGTCGACGACGCAGGAAGGAGGCAGCCCGGATAGAAAGGAGGCGGATGGCTCAAAAACAATTCCCACTGCTAACTTGTTTTTTTTCTTTTTATGTTCTAAATTAAATATGGCTGACAATTTTTGTTCTCACTCGCCCTCGGTAGGGGCTACTATGTAATGTCCGACGAGAAAATTAAGGACAACTAAATTGTGATGTTCAATGGGTATGTAACAAAATGTTTTCTCACTTGGACTCTTGTAACACCGCCACCATCACTATATATTACTATATTGTTGCTAGTTTTGTTAAACTCTAATAAATGAAAACTTAATTTAACTTAACTTGTATGTTTTCACTTATAATTTAGAACACTGGACCCAATAAATTTAATTAAAACTTGAACGGGTTATAGCCCAAATCTAAACACAACGCATGATGTACTATACTGTTGGAGTATTTTCTTGTACTATCTATGGTGCCACTAGAACACACTGAACCGACTGAATGTTGTTTTATCTTGTTTGTCACCCAATTTTACACCCTTGCAGAAAATTTTATAGTGATATGATTTTAAAGTTATTTTTTCTTATTCTTGACTTTCATGTGTAATGAACATTGGAAACTTTAAATAGAAAAATAACTCCAACACAGGAGCACTTCAAATTAGCTTGAAAATACTCCAGTCCCAAGAAGAAAATCAAATCTCGGTAAAAGCAATAATAATCTGCCTAAACAACGTACAAGCAAGAAGATAAACGAATTCTAAACTACTTTTAAAATAAATATATTTACATTCTTCGTGCGTTTAAAACGTTGCCATTGCCATTCAGATACATATCAATGTTCGTCTTTTTAAATTGCACAAACGATTAGCAACAATATTTAAAACTTATTATAAAATATTTAATCCAGGGGAGACTTTAATTTGCACAGTCCAATATGGGGTTACCTACGCATGAATGCAACAGCAGAAGAGGTAGCAGACTTAATAAACAGGAAAATTCTAACAGTAATTAACACTAATCCAATAACAGCCAATATTTTAAATCATCAAATGCATCCCGATGGCTGAACATAACGTCACAAACCAAACAATAACGAAATATATCCAGAACTGGGCAGTCTACATTGAAGAGGATATCACAGACCGTAGAGTGATTTCATACGAAGTTCTCAAATCAAAATGAAAACCACCAGAAATTTCTAGATCACCCAATCAAGAGCAAGAAAATTCATTAGGTTCATTAATAATGCTATCCAAGAAATCGGCAGTGAAATAAATTTCTCGTTACAAAACTGCAAAGCACAATCCAAAAATGTTGTGAAAAATCGGTCAAGTTTAAAAGCCCAAGCGACATAAAACGTATCATTTGGTAGTTCACCACACTCAGGTGTGAGAAATTAGGGCTAGAGCCCTAAAAATGCACGTTAAAAAGGCAAGAACTGAGGCAGAAGGAAACACAGCCCTTAATGCGGAGCAAAGAGCTTTCTACAAAAGAGAGATTCACAAAATGCAAATGAGCTATTGAAGGAAGTACATCACCAACAGCAGAAATCTATACGGATCAATGCACAAAATATGTACCAACAAAGTTTTCCAGCCATGTCAAATTATTATTACAAATTTCATCACCAAAAAAAAATTACAGGAACATGCAACAGTCTAAAGCATCAAGAAAATAGTGGATATTTTTTCCTTCATGACTCCTCAATCCAGACTATGAAATGAAACACCCATTTATCCTGAAACAAGCAACGGCATTAAATTTTGAAGTTTCAAAAGGGATCAAAATCTTAGCGAGCAAGCACTTCGGATGGCATCGACAAACACCTCATCAAGATACTGCACAAGAACTTTTCCCATCTATTCTCCAACGTAATGAATAAATGTCCATAAACAAGTCCCAATAAGTTTTAAAAGAGGCAAGAGAGTTCCTTTTAATAAAATGGCAAGAACACCTCGCACTCAGGTGCCTACTGACCAAAAATGATTCTCCCTGCATTAGGAAAAGTGCTGAAGAGAGCCCTAGCTAACCGCCTCAGGCATCATATAAGAAAAACCAATAGAGCAAGACCATACCAATTTAAGTTCTTCCCGAATAAGAGCAATTTACCTGCAATCAATTAAGGTCTAGTGCAGATAAAAGAAATGAAGTACAGAATCAGAACTCAGCTCTGTTGTATCAGACCTCCTAAAAGCTCTCAATTCACTCTGGTGGGCGGAGATTCTAAGACTACTAAAAGACATAACACTGTCTAAAAACATCTATGAAATTTTTCAAGATTACTTCACCAACAGACGCAGAGTAATAACTAACAACCGCATAACTGAAAAAGAACATGTCAGAGGATGTCCGCAATGTTCATGCCTAAGCGCAGATTTTTAGAACTGGCGTTTGACAAAATCATAAAACTCAAATGACCCCAACGCTCTAAATGCAAAGCTTTCTCGAACGAGGAAGCTTTTGTCGTGATTGAGATCTCCAGAGACAACTTACAAAGAAATGTAAATAGCACAGTAGAAAATTTCCATTCTCTATTTGAACAGCAAAAACTAATAATTTCTCAATAATGGTTCCAAGCCTTAATTATTCACAAATCTTTACAAAAGATATCAAGACTTCAAAGATTCGAAACCGAAGGAAATGAAATAAAAATAGTTATCTCCCTAAGATACTTGGACATCATCATTGACAAAAATCTTAACTTTATGGACCATCCAGGTTATTTGACAATCGAGACATCTAAAATCATAACCAATCTAACATGAGTGAAAGGAGTAGGATAGAGGATGAACAAATCAATCCCAAAACTCATCTACCATACAGTAATCGAGAAAAATTGCCCTATAAGGAACAGCCATATAGGCAGAATCAATGACAAAAAGAAATCAAAAAACGCTTCATGTAATCCAACAGCCCTTCCTTCTCAACTTTACAGGAAACTACAGAACAACATCAAATTCAATCTTCTCTAAACGCGCGAAGGCATACCGCCTTTTATACGGGCCGAATAAGAATTCCGCAAGACAACAGTACTGCAACTGCAGAAGAACAGCCACTAGAACTTCCTAGAACCTATAGTATAGAAATTGAGACATCAGCACACCCATACGCCACTCTGAGATGAAACATAATATCACATTAAACATGAAAAAAAAGACGAACGAAAAGAAACTCCTCTCATTCTATGCAGACGGTTCCGACCTGGAAGAAAGCAAAGGTAGCGCAATCAAAATCTGCCTGGACTGCAACTCAACAACTGAACAGAAGTTCCACTTATAACTAGCAAAACAGTATGTCTTTCAGCGAAGCAAAAGGTGAGGAGGAGGCCTGACATACTATCCAAAGAAGCAGCTATGGATCAAAATTCACAAAACTTTTCAGTGCCGTTGCCTAGCTCCCACATCAATGAACTCATAAACAACGAAACTAAAGCTGAACGGTAGAACTGATAGGACAGTACCTAACAGGAGAGAAGAACCTATTAATTATTCCCAAATGTATGCACTGCACCCAGTTCATTAAGAAGAGAAACAGCATGTTTCATATCGTGGCATGGATTCTTTCCCTCGTACTTTAAATGCAAGAAACTTAGCTACGTCAGATCGATGTGCCCGTGGAGAAAAAGGCAGCCCTGAACACTACTTATTTAAATGCTCCCTCATAAATATCATCTAAAACTTCCGAACTCACAAAGTGAAATAAGTCCTTTTATAAGATATGCTGTCGAGAATAAACAACACAGAAAGGAAATCATAAACATAATAAACTTCCTGTCCATAACAGGCACGAAGCTATGCAACACATCATAAAATACTTAAACGTCTAGAGGATCTCTTGTGGACCCTGTGAAGGGTAGTTATCTAGATAGTTATTGCAGCTGGATAATACCACATTGCCTATGGGTAAACAATGTGTGTCCACCATACATGACTTTAACCGTATTCATATCCATACAGATGGGATTCTAGGACACTGCAACATGTTCTGAAACACAGAACTAGATCACATTCTTTAAACTGAAGTCTTTATATGTCGTTTATGACAGAACTAACTACATTTTGTGCGAGAGCGTACAGATACGAGAATTCAGACTATGTAATTGTTTTGTACATTTGTCAAGTTTTAGTCAATATCAGAAACTAAAGGTGTTGTTTCAAACAGGGATATAAGAAGAATAAGACTAAAAAACCAAAAATGCATAGTAAACGCTGCTTTACCCTTAAAGAGCGAGACGAAAAACTATTCTAGCTGTATGGATAACTAATTTAAATTTTCTGGAACTTTGGATGACATGACTTTTAAGGAATCGAAATACTTCTCTGTGCGTACTCTTGCTCTATACGCAGTTGACAACTAGAAGATGCAGATTGGTATCCCCGCAAGACTATTGTTGACTTCTCATGAAATTCGTGGGTTCGAAAAATTTAAAATGTCTCTACAGTAGCTCTGGAACTGCAATATGGTAGACAATAAATTCTCATGGTCTGAATACGATAGAATGCCCTTCTACCTCTCTTCAGTTCGCTCTTTAAGCAAAAGATTAATGAAAGGAATTATAACATCCCGTGCATGTTCCATGTAACTGGTCAACATATCCAGCTGACAATTCGAAGATCCATAACTCTGTGCTTTGAGGACACAGTTTATTCGTGGAGATTCCCAGCCCGTTAAATCATAAAGATCTCTACAATATGTTAAGCTGAGTAATGTGTTACTCCTGTAAAGGATTAAGGAAGTTTGACTTATTTATTGTAGCTTCTGCTCACAGTTTTTTGCTTTCGAAACAAATTTACTGAAGTCCAAGCAAATCTTATTCTGTTTCTAATGTGAGTTTTTGTAACCTCGTAGATTAACAAAAGCATTTAATTACATGTACAAGCTCCTTTTTAATGAATAGTGTGATCTAAATTATTGTCGTTAATTTCTAAATTCGTCTAAAATATTACGTGTATGCATTGTTACCATGTCTATCATTTGTAGAGTCATTAGCTTATAACGATGCAGGAACGTGGAAAATGTGCAATGCCCTTCCTGAAATTCGTATTCCAGACTATCCGAATATGCTTCGAGCGTGCTTCTAGTTACACCACAAAGTCCTGCGGAAAAGAGGGAGACAATACCTTATATATATTCCAATTTAAAGTGCGACTGGGGATTAGGGGGCAAAATCACCAAATTCTGGTAGTGGTGAATTATCATCCACCACATTTTAGCTGGGACCTGTAGTCGTTTAGAACTCTTCGTACTCAGCAAAACTGAAGAAATCCGCAATGTCCTCGCCAGGATTCGAAATGCGAACTCCCTGAACTGCGTCGAGTATGTTTCCAGTTACGCCGCGAGAGCATGCAAAAAGGAGGGATAAAATACCTTCTACATTAAACAGAAACATTTAAAATTTTTAACATTTTAAAAACCTACGTTTAGTAACTTCGTAAGTCATATATAGCACCTTATTTTATCAACAAGCGCATCTTTTGGTGAATGATATTATCTAAATGACAGATGCTAAAATATACCCTTATTTAAGAAATACAGGAATTAATTAATAAGTTTATTTTCGTTATCAAAGTATATGGTCTCAACATTTTTTACCGTTCGCTTTTTTAGATGCAAGTGTTAATGTTTAGTTGTCGAATTTTAGCTCTTCTTATGCATAAAACTCGGATGAATGTTTTAACAGAAGTAGCTTGTGACTAACGTTTTTATATAAATACATTTTTAAATGCTTTTAAACTTTCTTTTGTGAAAATTCTTTCGTTTTCAGTGTAATTTATCGGATTAAAATATACAACTGTCTGAGAATTTAATCTTTAATAATTACATTTTAAAAATTTAAAGGAATTAGATTATTAAAATTTCCATTCATGAAAGATGTTCTGTTTTGTAGTTTATATAAAGACAAATATTTTTAATAAAACTTTTAACAGGTAACATTTAATACATAAATAATTAAAGCATCGTTTTATTTAGAGAAACTTTAGCGACATGTTATGCTGCGAAAGAATCTAATTACGATCTGTCTATCAAACCTCAAAAATTTTAATAAGCGTTTTTATCAAGTACTATTTTTTTTAATTTATACATCATCATCAGGAAATTAAAACACCCAAAAGGTATTTCCTTATGTGAATCTTCAATCTATATTTAATGGGATCGATTCTCAGACGAATGATTTTAATTAAAAATATGTATTTTAAAGAATGTCATTTCGAGCAACTAATAATGAGTATCTGTGTAATTTGTTTGAGTGTATGATGTAAAAGTTATCAAATCAAAACTAATTACACTTTTTTCTTTATTCATGGGGAAGACACGTAGCGGAAATAAACAAAAAAAAAAGAACTGATAGGAAAATATTTCTACCTTTTCTAGAAGATACTGACTCTTGAGCTCAGAAGGACGTAAATCTCTCTTCAGAAAATAGAAAATGTAATTATTATTATCTAATCATTCATATCTAGGGTTTTGAAGGTGAACTTGGTGATTTTAATGAATCTTTACGTCTCACTATGTAAGGTTTCTCCTTCAATCTCTTAACTCTCTTCGTGAACATAAACTGTGAAACCTTATGTGGAGGACAGTGAGCAAATCTAGGCTATGTCCTTTAGTGTTGCAGAAACTACAAAGTCAGAAGCAGGGTTTAAAAGTGACCCTTTAATTCAAATATTTACAACTCTTCTAATTGAGAGTAAGCCACTACTTGGGCTGAACTAAAATAATATAGAAATAAAGGTGTGTTAACAAATTCAATTCCCTAACTTAATTCTAAGTAGGACGGCGAGGGAAGCTTACTCTTAGTGAAATGCAACAATGCGAATTTCACTAGCAAACACTAGTAATTGCAAATGCCTATAAAGGCGAACTTTCAGTAGACAGAGGAAATCTTGGCGCGCACAGCCTTACGGCGATAAATCCAAGGCACTGTCTTTCCCTTCGTTAACTCCTGCCTTTTAACTGCTAACAGATATATGCGATTTGCATAAATATCTCACTCGCGCTAAATTCGGGCAGCAACTGAAACTTTGAGAATTCGATAGGAAAGTTCAAACTAAAAATAATTTGGTTAATTAAAATAATGAATGCTACATAGTTGCTCCCAGAATTTAGTAGTCTGAAACTAAGTAGCCTAAAATCGGCTTTTAGTGAAGATGCTAAATTCTAAATCTAAATTTTCCTTCCTATTCGCCATCCTTTACAATTGTAAGTTTTAAATTTAGTTTAACTCTCTGTTTGTGTCTTAGATATTTTAACATAGAATATCTTTTTCCGTCTTCACATCAAAAAGATCCATCAGGAATTTGGCTGGATACTATCTGGTTCCTTCCAATCTGGAAGGAAATAAATTTTAATTTCATGTTATAAGTACATTTCACCTGAAAAGTACAACATTCCCTTCCTCTGATGCTTTCCGTAATGACTTTTATTCGCGCTTTAGGTATTCGCGTTTTTTAATTTCTATTAGCGCTTTTCGCCAAACGCATTCATTTTACACTCATTCATTTTTAAAACTTCCCCCTTGTTCTCTGGCCAAATGTGGTGTTTGTGAAAAACACGCAGTTTTACTTTGTCAAGTGTTCACAACTACCACCTGACTTCAATTCTATTGGGGTTAATTCTTCGACTTTCAAGACCTCAGACTTCCCCTAAAACAAATCTGAAATGCCCTGAGGTTCTAACATGAAATGAACTTTAAACTTTTGTGTGAAACCAGAGAACACTACGTACAACATTCAAACATTTCAATTGCATTTCATACATATAATTCATTCTTTCAATCTTCAATTCAAATTTTCTTTAAATGCTCATTGCGTTAAATAACACTTATATATTCACTTTCTAATTTAGCGCGCTTTACGCTTTTACATTACATTTTAATTTTAACTTGCGTATCCTTTACGCTTTTCCAAAATATTCGATATAAACAAAACCAGTGCTTAAGGCTTACAACAAATCATGCATTACATAGAAAACAGTTTTACATTAAATGCATTCATTATTTATACATAGAAAAATATAATACAACAGTTTTGCTATACAACTTACGTACTAGTTGCTTTTAATTAACACAATTCAATTTCCTATTTACAGAGAGTCTTTTGACTAAAATCGATGAATCCCATGTTCTGGATTACAAAGAACATTTCACGAAGTCTCACAGTTTTTCAACTGAACTCTCGAATTTCTTCCGCTGCATAATTAAGTTGTTCCTTCAAGCGTGTCCTTTACGCTTTCGGCAACCGGCTTTTGACTCGGGTAACTTCCCTTTTAAATCTGCAACTTGCACTTAAATCAGAAACATAACTGTGTGAATTTTAAAAGAAAATAAAGAATCTACTTATCTTTCTGCCAGTCTTTTAGGCGTTTTTTTGTCCATTCCTGAAAGGTTGGATATACTGTGGCTTGGGCTATTCTTTGCTTGTTACTCCTAGATTGAAACTCTGGGGCTGCCTTTCGTTTGGTCGATCTTCTTTCCTCCAGAAACACCTTGTTGGGACGAATGGTGGGTGGCGCTTTCCGTTTGTGCTGAAGTCTTTGCTCCCTCTCCAGACTGGCTCGTTCCTTCTCCTGCACTCGTAGGCTCCTTCGTTGTGGGTTGGCACCTTCGGCGGCTCGCTTCTCGCCGTTCTGTTCCCTCCGTAGTGGTGGAGCTTTCATAGTGTTTTCATTTGGACGTTCCTTCCTTAGACGCTTTGGTTGCTGAGACTGTTGCTTAGCGTTTGTCCTTTTTTCTTTTTGGGGTGGTCTTTTCTTCGGCTGCGGCTTCCTCTCTTCTGGTAACCTCCTTTTCAAACTGGGTTCTCTTGTTTTTGAGGGACCTGGTTGGGGCTCTTGAATCTTAGAAAAATTCTGTGAGGCTGGACCCTGCAACATGTCTTTCAAAATATTATTATTAGCTCTTCGATAATAATGTTTAATTTGATCGAAATTTGCCACAGTCTCTTCGCCCTTCTCATTCTTTAAATATGCACGGCATTCAACTATTCTTGTAATTTCAAAAGGACCATGCCATCTTGGGCAAAATTTTGCGACCTTATCTTTTGCTGCGCATGAAAGTGCGTGGGCTTGTTTCAACACCTCCTCCCCCACTTTATATTCTACGGTTCTTCTTTTTGAATCGTAGTAAATCTTTTGTTTCTTTTGCGCTTCCCGGGAGCACTTTTCTGCCTCCTTCAACATTTTTTCTATTTCACCCATTTGAAATTCCGGCGCTCTATCTTTCACATAAAATAATTTATCTAAGGGGGTCATTATCTTCCTGCCCAAAAACAATTCGGCGGGGGATTTCTTCGTTGTCTCGTGCTTAGCCGTTCTGAGGGCGAATGCAAATTCTTCGACGCAGTCATCCCAGTTAGAATGGTGCTTTTGCACATAATTTCTAATCAATTTTACAATATTCTTATTTACCCGTTCCGCTATATTTGATTGTGGGCGGTAGGGTACCATTTTCATATGCTTAATGCCCAACTTGTCACACATCATTTTAAATGTACTGCTTACAAACTGGGGACCATTATCGCTAATCACCCTCGCTGGACATCCATATCTTAAAATATATTTGTTCAAAAACGAATCTGCAACGACTTTTGCTGAAGCCCGCTTAAGTGGTATCAACTCAACCCATTTACTGAAATGATCCACAATGACTAATAAAAATCGTGCCTTATTTACATGACTCCTGGGGTAGGGGCCTAAGAGGTCAATACCAATTATTTCATTGGGGAACCTAGACTCAATACTAGTTAATAACCCGGCCGGGCGGAAATTTACGTCATTATTTATCTGACACGTGTGACAAGTCTGGCAGTAATTTTTAACTATCTTTTGTAATTGCGGAAAATATACCGCCTCGCGTACGCGTTGTATTGTTTTTCTAATTCCAAAATGGCCCGAGACAGGCGAATCGTGGAGCTCTTGCAAGATACTTAAAATTAATTTGGCCGGGATGACTGGTCTGTATTCACTATTTTGATTCGTAACTTTAGTATAAAATAAGAGACCATCAATGATTTCATAGTTCTGTGCTCTGCTTCGTATTGCATTAATGTCTATATGCTGGAAGTTATCTGGGTCTTTTAAATAATTATAAATATTTCCGAATTCGGGATCCCTAGCAATTTCTTCTATTACAGTCTCTCGAGAGTCAATGACCTTTGCCTGAAGCATCGCTATTTTTACTTTCTCGCCGTTCTCGTCTAACTTTATTCTAGATAATGCGTCGGCCACTACATTGTCTTTTCCCGGTGTGTGTTTGATAATGAGATTAAATTCTTGCAACTTTAGGGTCCACCGAATTAAGCGTGGCGAAAGATTCTTTCCTGAAAATAATCTGGTAACTGCCGCATGATCTGAATATACTGTTACGGGAGAACTCCCAAAATATACACAAAATTTTTGAACAGCTGCGAGCACTGCTAAAGTTTCACGCTCCGTTGCCGAATAATTTCTTTGCGTATCATTCAATGTACGACTAAAAAAGGCAATCGCTTTTCTATTTTGTGTTAACACGGCTCCGATTGCGTAATCTGATGCGTCTGCATAAATTTCTAGACCCTTGTCTTTCTCTGGGAACTTTAGAACCGGTGCATTAATTAAAGATTCTTTTAACTTCTCAAACGCGGCGTTTGCTTCTGAAGACCACGCAAAACGAACTCTTTTCCTTCTCAACTTTAACAATGGTTCAGCAATTTCTGCGAAATTTTTAATAAAAATTCTATAATATGAGCACATACCCAAGAAAGTCGCTAACTTTTTGGCTGTATTCGGAATTGGGTAATTTTTCACTGCTATAACTTTAGATTTATCTGTTTCGATCCCCCTTTGAGAAATTTTGTACCCTAAATATTTGAGTTCTTTTGCCGCGAATTTACATTTCTTAATGTTCACTTTAAGTCCTGCATCTTTCAAAAGAGTAAAGACTTCTCGAAGGTCTTTAATATGTTCTTCCAGCGATTCTGAAGTAACAATTATATCGTCAAGATAAATAAATGTACTTTTTCCTATTACCGGCCTTAAAATTTTGTCCATGCACCTCTGAAACGTGGCCGGGGCTCCCGACAATCCAAAAGGCATACGCAAAAAGCCATATGTACCGTATTTTGTTATGAATGCTGTTTTGTGAACATCTTCCGGCTTTATGCTTATCTGAAAATATCCGGATGTCAAATCTAGGGTGGTTATGTATTTTGTTGATTTAATACTTCTTAGAATTTCATCAATTACCGGAAGTGGGTAAGTTGGAAATTTTGTTATACTATTAAGCTTTCTGTAGTCAATAGCGAACCTGTACCTTAATGGATCAGTTAACGGCAAATCATTATTTTTCTTACATAAAACAACCGGACTCGCATATGCACTAGAAATAGGAGTTATTATTTTGTTTCTTAACATTTCATCAATATGGTATTTTATTATTTCCTCCTTAACTTTGTCGTACTTGTAAGGACGCTGACGTATAGGTTCATCCGTAGTTAATTTAATTTCGTGTGCTACGATCTGGGTGAATCCTGGAATATCATCAAATAAATCAGCGAAATTACTTACCAACTCCCGAAACTTGTCCTGTTCTTCGGGCGTTAGATGGCTTAAATCCACTTCAGGGGGAGGTGTTGATTTCTTTTTAACTGGGTCCATGGTTACTTGCAAGGTGGAGTTTTCAAAATCGATTTTCGCATCCACAGCTGCAAAGAAATCTGTTCCTAAAATAACCGATGCTTGGAGGTTCTTCACTACAAGAAACATAATTTTTTTTTGTTCTTCGCCGATTTTGATGTACAGCTCGATTTTTCCCATGCATTGACACGTTTTTCCTTGGGCTGCTACCACCTTCATTCCTTCCACGCTATGCAGACGATATCTACGAAAGTGCTTCTTAAAAAATTCTTCTGCCAAACAGCTTCCTTGAGCGCCGGTATCCAACAGAGC
The DNA here is from genome assembly GCA_000611955.2 of Stegodyphus mimosarum. Classification (NCBI taxonomy): domain Eukaryota; kingdom Metazoa; phylum Arthropoda; class Arachnida; order Araneae; family Eresidae; genus Stegodyphus; species Stegodyphus mimosarum. Next base: position 75,265 of record KK112132.1, read on the forward strand.
TGTAGCGGGTACGTTGTTAATTAGTAACTGCAGTCTCGGTAATTCAATGTTTCTCACCATGACCGTATTTAGCTGTACTTCAGAGGGATTTTTCTTCTCCTCGGAACATTGCACCCCCTTCCCCGCAATATTCCTTAGTAGTTTAAATGCTTTGCGGGTGTTTTCTTCTGTTGCTGGCTTCTGCCTGGGGAGAATGATTTTCTTCCGTAGTTGGAATTATTTTGTTGGCGCTGTACTTGGCGCGGTTGACCGCTCGCATTTTGACTGGTACCAGTAGTTCTCGGCCATCGTCTGTTTCTTCCTTCGGCATTCTGGTTCCCCTGCAGCCGCTGTTCATACGATTGTCTCCGTTGATTTTCGGCCGCTCGCCGGCTCTCGAATTGTACGGCGAGTTCAAACAGCTTGTCCAGCGTTACGGGATTTCTTAGCTCCATGAAATCTTGTATCGATGGTAACAATCTGGGCAGGATTATCTGGATAATCTCCGGGTCCGGCCTCGTGCCATACAATAATTTAAAGACTTGTATTTTTCTCAAAATAAATTCCGATAGTTCATCCACCCGCTGTTGGTACTTGCTAAACAACTCAGCTTCGAGTTTCGCACGGTCTTTAACCACAGGAAACGCTCTCAAAATTGCTAGTTTAAAATTCTCGTACGTGTAAGTCGGCGTTCCTGGTTCTCCCAGCAGACATTTTCCGATGCACTTATACCAGGTCGCTGCTTGGCCCCTCAATGCTCCTGTCGCTAATATGACCTTCTGATGTTCCGGAACTGGATACAGCAAAAAATGCGCTTCTAACTTTTCCAGGAATGTGTTCACAGGTCCTCTGGCATCAAAAACTACTGCCGGCTTCATGGCTGCTCTGATGGTTTCCACTATGAATCCAAATCCATCAGGCATTGCAGCTGTATTCTGGGATGTAGTAGGCATATTCCAACTTCCTTCCATCATTTTAGTTGTTCGGGCGCCATTGTAAGGTTTCTCCTTCAATCTCTGGACTCTCTTCGTGAGCATAAGCTGTGAAACCTTATGTAGAGGACAGTGAGCAGATCTAGGCTATGTCCTTTAGTGTTGAAGAACTACAAAGTCAGAAGCAGGGTTTAAAAGTGACCCTTTAATTCAAATATTTACAACTCTTCTAATTGAGAGTAAGCCACTACTTGGGCTGAACTAAAATAATATAAAAATAAAGTGTGTTAACAAATTCAATTCCCTAACTTAATTCTAAGTAGGACGGCGAGGGAAGCTTACTCTTAGTGAAATGCAACAATGCGAATTTCACTAGCAAACACTAGTAATTGCAAATGCCTATAAAGGCGAACTTTCAGTAGACAGAGGAAATCTTGGCGCGCACAGCCTTACGGCGATAAATCCAAGGCACTGTCTTTCCCTTCGTTAACTCCTGCCTTTTAACTGCTAACAGATATATGCGATTTGCATAAATATCTCACTCGCGCTAAACTCGGGCAGCAACTGAAACTTTGAGAATTCGATAGGAAAGTTCAAACAAAAAATAATTTGGTTAATTAAAATAATGAATGCTACAACTAGTTTAATTTATGTTAAAAAGAAGAGTCTCATTTATGAGTTTTCTCTTAAAATTTACTTGGTTTTTAAGGGAGCTGGAAGATATCTGCGTATGTATCCTTACGAATAAGAGTTCTTTTGGAACTAAAAGTACATTTAAAGATGATCATTAGCTATGGAAGATGAATTGCAAATTAATATTGAATTTTGAAAATAAACTATAAATCAAATTTATTTCAAAAATGAAACAAGGAAAAGGGAGACATTTTATATTATATCAAAAGTTATATTTACATATATTATATGCATATATTTCATATATATATAGATAGATAGATAGATATAGATGTAGATATATATACACGTATATACACAGTCCAGTCACATTAATGTGACCTTCTGTCAAAAGCCAGAATAACCACCTTTCGCAGAGCGGACTGCTGCGAGACGTGCAGGAAGAGAGTCACATAGGTCCCTGAAGGTGTTCTCTGGGATGTTGAGCCATGCCGACTCTAATGCCGTGGCCAGCTGCGCTAGATTACGCGGTTGAGGATCCATGGCGCGAAAAACTCGATCGAGATGGTCCCACAGATGCTCGATTGGGTT
>KK112132.1:81153-115720 GCA_000611955.2 Stegodyphus mimosarum
TTTTTTTATTTTACATATATATATATATGAAACATGATAGCTATTTTTATAAGCAAATCATTTAATATTGTTTGCATACAAAAACTTGCAAAATATACTTCAAACTATTTGGGGAGATAGTTTTGGTTTATTTGATTGACTACAGCGAAATACGCTCGGAAGGAAGCTGCTCTAGTGAAGGACTTTTTAAGGGGTTTTAAGCTTTTCTTTTTCCTTAAAATGTCCGGTGTCCCCCTGTTAGGCTTATATCCACGTTATACAAGAGGAAGGCTAGAAAACTGCTCAAGCAGCCAGCTACTTCGCCTACATCCAACCATAGATCTAGGTACCAGTGTTCAACGACTTTACCGCTCGGCCGCTTATGAACCCTAGGAAAAAGAACTTTACTGCTTCTAAATTTCGCGAGTTATAAAATAATCAAATCAGAAGTATTTCGACAGAACGAGAAGTATTGAAATATGAAATTTTAATCTTGAACGGAGTCTCATGTTTGAGCCAAATGTCAGAAATGATATCGCTTATTTAAAGAAAAGTGAAATTTTAGATTTAAAATTACCGAAATTTGACTTCGATTACGTTACATGAAATTTGTATTTTTTTATGCATCATTAACTGGAAAATTATTTTAATTAATAAAATGCAGATCGGCTCCAGCATCAAAGTGATTGCAGTACACCCAATAGACAGTAAAGCAAAGAAATGTAGCCTTATTAATTTACGACAGCAAATTATGTTTTATCCAAGTCAAAATTCTTATTCTTTTGTTTAAAAAACTTAAGCAGAAATATATTAAGCAAAGTTACAATATTTTAAAATTAAAATCTTCTAGTTCGTACAAGATCCGCTTATCGATAAATGTAGAGATACAAACGAACAAACACGCGCAGTGACTTGATTATTTCAACAAGCTAGTTTATGTAAAAAACTCACTTTTTATTCAAACAAGCTGCCAAAAATTGTTTGTATGAGCATTTTTTATGAAGGTAATTAAGTTATATTTTATTCTTCTATATTAGATTATTTATACTAGTGTTCAAATTTAAATTTTATTATTCATGACTATAATAAACTATATAACAAAAATCTCGACGCACCAAGAAAGAGTTGTCCGATGGAGACAACAATTGGTAGATAGGAAGATTAAGTATAGAATATAAAATGATTAAAATTTCAGAACAACTGAATGATTTATTTCAGAGTTATATAGTTACAAAGTAACGAGCTTGTCCCACCTCTAGCCTGGATGCAAATTGCCACACGACGTGGCATACACTGATAAAACTCCCGGATGGTCTTGTGCGGTATTTCTTGCCAAATTTGCTCTAATTGTCCGGCTAGGTCATCAACATTCCTTGTTAGATGCAGTCGTCTTCCCATCATATCATAGACATGCTCGATGGAAAAGCGATCTGACTATCTGGCTGTCCAAGGAAGTGTCCCCAGACATATGTTCGATGATCATCACGACACAGTTGGAAGCGGAATTCGTTGCTAAGGACTTTACGTCCCCAGTCAGCCTTATTTAAACTTGATCGAGCCAAGCGCCATTGTAATCTGGCTCGACGGTGTTCAGGTGTGAGTGGCAGGTTGTGTAACGGTTGGTACGTGCATAGATTTTCCTCTGTCAGCCGTCTGTGAATGGTCATGGTGGACACTGGTGTGCGGGTCGCACGTCTGATGGTTGACAGAGATGAATTAAGTGATGTGACAGCTGATCTCACAATCACTCACAACCGCTACCACATGACGTTGAAAAGTGATATTGTAAACCCATTCTTGCCAACATCTTCTAATCGCCGCAGCGCTTCGACTCATGTGACGAGCGATTCTCCGATTTGCACAACCTGCCTCTTTCAATCTAATCATACGACTTCTTTCAAACACTGATAGTTGCTTGTAATGCGCTCAAATCCTGCAGCGAGGCATTTTTGAGTCGTTGAAAGTTATCCTAAATCGCAATGCAAAGGAAATTTTTAACAATAGTTCATGAACAGCTCCTCATATACATCTGCTGAATGCGCAGTTCTGATGCGCTGTAGATCGCACTATTCATTAAATTGGACACCAAATTTTAATCATTTGCATATTTGGTCAAAACATTTGAGCATACAAAATTCCAAAACAATTGGATGATTCCTTCTTGTTGCGTCGAATTCGTTTTTTTCGTTATAAAGTGTATGTCACTCAGCATAAACACGTACTGCTGCGGAGGAATTTACATATAATATTTATAAATAAGGCAAACATTCGTTTTCATGTCTGAAACTAATTAAGAACCTTAGTATTAAAGGACCTCCGACGTTACCTACTGTATCTAAGTAGCATTTTTATAGTGGTTGGCCCGAAGAAACAGAATTGCGATTAGTAGACTTTTGACTTGAGACCACGACGGATACTCCAAAAATCACTTTTACTGCTTAGAAAGCCCTTTACCATGATGCGTTTTAGGCAGTAAAATCATTATGTTGCTTCTCGCGGTTTTCATCTTCAATAATAGTGTTTGAGATAGTGTCATCATTATTTGAAAAACGTCCAAGGGTTTAAGGCTGAGTATTAAATTCACAGATAAATGTCAGTATATTGATTCTGGAGATACTGTCATCTGAAGATAAATTAAAAACACACCAATCAAAATCCATAAAAAGCATTAGTTATACGTGGATGGTTTACTTGCTTGTGAAAGAATCATGCGAAACCTCCACCCTAAAATCTATATTTATGAGATTCTGCAATCGCTTACAAGTATGAACTTAAATTTCTCCCTCCCATATAAAGATGTTTCTTTGTGCCCAGTAGGCCATATATCTTTTGCCGATGGATAAAAATATTGGACCATGCATCAAGCTTCCAAGCTGGCTAACCTACAAACTGAAGATATTGTTTTAGTGAACTGGCAACCATACTTCTCTTACCTCTATGATATTACCCTGCATACCTGCAATACCTACTTTAGAATTCCTGGTATGCCAACTCCTTCCTGAAGACTTCAGTACATTAAATTCGCTTTTCAAAACGATGATATTTTATACACAGGCCAAAATTAGTGCTTTAATCAGTAGTAATAACAACATGAGAAAATTACGCGCTTTGTTTAGTTACAACAAATTCGATAAAGGAGATGATGCGATTTCTTGTATCAAAATTTTATATTTAACTAATGGAAGTACTCGATGTCCGACTCAAGTTATATTCAGAGTAATGTATCTAACAATAGAGAAAACGGTACCGCTGTAATCCTTTTCTAATAACGGTGCAAAAAAATAAGATTCATAGTCATATATTTTTAGTATGGTGCGATATGGAACCCACATAAAACATTTCGGTAGTAAAATAAACTAATTCTCTCTATTTAATGGCACGCCGTTTGTAATGATTTGCGTCTTTCGTAAAAACTCAAGTTCCATCCAATATTTCATCTATATTCAATTTTAGTCGATTAAAGGTGGCAAAAAATTTATTATAATTGATCAGAAATCAATAACGCGAATAAACAAAAAACACTCAAACAGACATACTTTTTTATCTAATGTATAAAATTCTTGTGTCACAATGTTTGTAACAATACTCCTCAGAAGCGGCTCGACCGATTTTTAAATTTTATATGTATATGCCGTAGGTCTGAGAATCGGTCGTAATCTATTTTTCATAACCCTAAGTGATAACGCTGGTCCACCCACGCACCCCCCATTTTTTTTTTTACATTTTTTGGACAAAATTTTTTATTTTATTTTTTATGATGTCGCATTAAAAACATATTCACCCTTCTACCACCAACCCCTATTTTTAATAGCGTTATTAGTAATTTAATAATTTTTAACCCTGGTCGAGAACCCGCCAGACGTCTACCGGTGTCACTTCTCACCCAGTAAACAGCACGGAGTAAGGCTGAAACCGAAGCCGGTCTCCTATCTCTCTCACACAATAAGCCTTCTCTCACTCCCTACACAGGATTTGGCCATTATTATTGTTTGTGCATCGATCGTAGTAATGACAATTTACAATTATCATTATCATTTTACTATCGCAGTAATTTACAATTATCATATGCTATCTCAGTGTAACTCTCATTTTAATTATATTCTCAAATAAATTCATTATTAATTTCCAGGGCTATAATTATTTATACCTTTTTTATTAATAATTTATAAAATTATAAATTTTGAGTGTAGTTCTCACGTTTAGTTAATTAGGTGATTACATATAACCTCAAAAGTACTCAACACGTGTCACGAGCTCCCGCGAACAACGGCTATTGTGTTACACGTATAAATTATTCTGATACATTTCTTAGTTTTCATTTATTATTTATTAATTAGTTTATTATTAAACGACACTATAATAATAATATTATAGTCAGTGTGCTCAGAATGTTCTGAGAATCATTTTAAAACAGAAATGTTGTGAAAGCTATGTGAAAAAATAAAAGAAAATATACAGGATATACACTAATTATAGTACATATCAAAGAATAAATACATTATTACTGTACTGTTTTTCCCCATTAAGTAATTCAATTTGTTCTATTTACGTGTGTTTTGTACAGTGAACAATGCCAACAAGATGCAAAGGGGCTAATTTGGGCCTTCAAACAAGTAGAGCTGCAGACATGCGAAAAAGAAGACCCTAAATAACAAAAGAAAAAATTCAGCAAGATAACGCTGATGTGCATATGAGCACGGCGCAATTGCGTCAAGCAGAATTAGAACATGCACAAGCTGAACGAAATGAACATACAAGATTAGAACAAAGACAAGCACGCCGTTTCAGAAATACTGTAAATCAAAGTTTCCATGAAAGTTAGGTGGGAATTAAATCCATGCAAATAATGCGTCTTGAGGTAAAACAAAAAATAAATACACAAGAGAAGGGACAGATAAAGCGATTTCTGACATAAAGCTTTACTCAGCTCCTAAGAAACGAAAAGCTGGCAAAAATATAAGATCTAACGAAATGTAATGTTGGAAATAATACCTTTCTTAATCTTACATTTTTATCTGTGTTTGATCTTTCTGCTACAAGATTAGTTTCTTTTTAAATTTTATTCTGTTTCAGTTTAAGCTTCAAAACGCGCACTTAAAAGCGGTCACTGAATGGAAGATATCTCATTTCAAGGGGCAGAAAAGTCATGCGCTGTTTTCTCACGAAATGAGTAAGAAAAATACAAAAAATATAAAGGGCATTGTTAGAGAGAGCAGAAATTTATGTGGGTGACTGGGAATTGTTAAAATAATTTCTGCTTTCAGCTTCTGTAAAACTGGATAATAGAATACAGCACTTTAATTTTTTCTACTTTTTTAACCCAACAGCTTTAGTCTCTATTCAACTTGAACTTACAAAAAGGAAATTTAAAAAATTTTCGCCACAAATCGTTAGCAGTCTTCTTTCTTTCTCGTATACTAGCGATAAAATGAGTTAACTGCATAGGTGTTTTTAGATTCACCTCATTTTTAACAACAATGATTTTCTCTTAGATAATCTTGTTGGTAACCTAAATTGGTTTTAAATTACTGATTAAGATAATTATTTTTAATTCTTTATTCTGATTCGTTTTATGTTGCATATTATTCTATTTCCTTTTTTATTTCTGTCACTATAAATCTTCCAATCCAGATATCTGTTGAGATCTCGGTTAAACGCAAGCTGCGAGTAATTGAGGTTTCTAGAACACAAATCATGCCACTTCCAATGCAAGCTGCTGTTCATACTATTTTTGAATCAGCAGACAATGCTTCGCTGGAGTGCGCAACGCTGAACTGAGGCTATTTGTGACATACCTGTTTCATTACATCCGACAGCATGCCAGGGTTCATTATCTGCCATTCCTTTTCTTTCAGCTATAGAAATATAAATACCATCAAAAGTTATCCAACGAAAGTTATAAATACTTCGTACCAGTATTTAAATGAATAGCCTGAAACCCTTCAGAATGGGTCTTCAATGACTAACTAATTTGCATAAGTGCAGATATTCAATCGCGATTGGTCGTGACGCCTTGGAACTGCAGACATGGCGTTTTTCACTTTCTCGTTTGAACAGAAATTCTACTTACGTAATTGTCTTTCCAATGTTAAGAATTTAGTTGGTATATTTTACTTGATTATCACAAAGCACTCGCAAGTTACTATCTAACTTCTGCCTAACGGGAGAGATGCCTTCGTAGAGAACTTTGTGGCAAACTGGTTCGTATTCATTTCACACCTTCAATGCTAAGAACGGCCAGAAATAAAATGTACTTAGGTTAATGTAATAATTGACAGAACGATTTTGACAGAGTAGTGGCAAATCGATTTCAGTACTAAAGGTCGGATCCAATACTGGCAGATTCTTTTCAGATAATGCTACCAATGACCCAACATTAACAGCATTATCTTGCAGCCAAAATATGCCTTAGATATTAATCTTGGACATGAACCCGGAAAATATCTTAGGGAAATTTCCTCGTTTCTTGAACAAATCTTTTTTTTTTGTTAGTATAAAGTGATGAACAATAATACTCGTCCCATAGTGGTAAATATTTGATTCTATATATGCTTCAGTAAAAATAACTATAAGAAGGGTAACACTTTACTCCTTCACGCTCGTGTGAAAGGATAGTTAAAACGTTCTTTTGCATAATGACTGCTTAAACTTTTATTGAAAATGAAAATTATGCATTGTAAAAACATCCAATTACTCACGTTCCTAGTTAAATGCGTGTTAATGTTTAAAATAACTATTTTCATTTAGAATTTGGTGTACAATCTCTTTGGATTACCATAAAAGAGACTTGCTCACTGTGAAAGCAAGCGTTAACACTGCCACTTTGATGAAATAATCATCATCACTTATCGCAGAAACATAAACCCTGACCGAACTGGTTTTGTGATACTTTATTCCACGGAGAGCTGCAAGGGCCTTGCCTCCTTCGCCATTTTTGCGCAAGTTGAAGGCAGTGAGTGTCTCGTCGATATCTTCTACAAATTCCAAATTTTCTACAAAAGCATCATGTGTGAATAAGTAAAAGAATATAGCAAAAGACAGCTAATTCTTTACAGCTTTCTTTTCATGAATATGAAGTGATTTACTAACGGCGTATTCGGCAGCTTTATCTATTGTTCACTACGTGCTTCAGCTTCGGTAATCAGCTTCGTGCTTGCTAGAAATTACTACTCGTGATTTGAAGAACGTATAATTCGTCGCGACGCGTCAACATATTTTTATGTTTTCTTAATTAATGAATGAAGATGATTCAAGATATGCTATGATATGAGTGCAAGATATATATTCAAGATATGAGTATGTATATATATATATATATATATTCAAGATATGAGATATATATATATTCAAGATATGAGTGCACGCGCAGACTTGTAAACCGAGGACATGAATAGCAGCAAAAGGTGCGTGTGCATTCGCTTACGAGCGATAATTTCTACGTAATGATAAAATTAACAAAATATGCAAAATATGTTTCTTGTGTGTCCCTGAGACAAGAAACGGCACTATAGAAGTAAGTTTGTAGGTTTTAATGTTATTGAAAGTTATATTCGATAATTCTGGTATTTTAGCAGTTGGTTATTGCCTTCGCAACGCATTTGCTATTTTTTTCTACTTGGAATACATTTGCTTATTGCTGATATTCCATACACTAAGTAATTATTCTCGGAGACGATATCTTGTATGTTAAAACTAACTTTTACCATAACATTTGGCCACCGTCTCCACAACAGTGACCTTTTGTACTACCGAGAAAACAAGGTAAGAAAATTGTTTCTATCGTTCATGTGATAGTCACTATACATTGAATGCCTATGGATGTGCATTCTTACTTTCAGGAGGACAACTTCTAGAACGTATTTTGTCGACCATTCACGTTACCACCTTGAACTGCATCTATCACTGATATACAGAAACACGCTAAATGTTTCTGTAGGCATGCCGTAATAGTATTTCAGGCTTCTTGTTAGCTCTTTTTATGGTTCTTTTCAAGTAATCGCATCTTTGCCATATAGTTAGATAAATCTCTTCTGTACCTCTTAAGATAAAATGCAAGGTGCTTTCGTTCTCTATACCAAGGTGTCCGCCGTGAACACTGCTGCGAAAACAATGCAGGTTAAAAACAGTGTCTTACAAAACATCGCGGGAGAACAAAAGAGCAAGGAGAAAACATCATCGTAAAATGTTATACGGTTAAAAGACTTCAGATCTTTAAAACATGGTGGTAGAATACATTGTGATACAAATGAAGCACCTACATGATGATAAAGGTCACAGACATTTGTTTTGAGACTAAATTTTTAAATGCATATTCCAACTGCTACTCGAACTTTAAAAAAATATGCTACTACCTATGCAACTTGTAAAAGAGATTAAATAGCTATATACCTTTAATAGTTAAAACTATACAAGTTTAAAAAACTATTAACTGCTGTACACAGCATCAATGTTCTACTCATTTTCAATTTCTGAATGTTTGAGTTTCCTTCTTATAATTTTAGAAAAAATTTATTAGTTAATTCACAAATATGAAATAAAAAGGTAAAAATATTCATAATCCCTTCTTGTGTTCGCAAAATATTATGCTAACACGCATTGAAAACTTCTAAAGTCTGAAAACTCTTGTCTGCGATGTTCTAGTCATACAATTATTTGCAAGGACTTGATATTTACTACTGTATTTTGTACTACTATATTTCAAAACTGCGAAGTTTTTGTACCGCTATATTTGCTCCCACGATGTTTTAGAACTGCATTGTTACTAATTGCTTTCTTTCTCCCACGATGCTTTGTACTTTAATGTTTCCTCCTTGCATAGTTTTCTCTGCTACATATTCTTCCATGATGTTTTCACCTTGTAATCGTGACAAAAATATAAAAGGCCATAATTGTCTAATTGTAGATTCAACATACTATTATGCATCTTCTCAAAATCGAGTACTGGTTTCCCACGCCATTACGAATTGTACTTAATCTTAAAGGGAAAAATTACATTCGCTGTCAATGTTTATTAATTGCTTTAAGTTGCTAAGAAATGTTCCGTTCCTTCTTGGTTTCTAAAATTTTTCTTTAGCTACAACGGAATACCGATTATCACCTAAAAAAGTTAATACGTTTTACAGCAAATTTCAGAAATAAATGACGATATTTTTTCAAAGCAAATAATTTTAATTTTGCTTATTAGCATATGATTCAGTTATAAAAGACGTCAAATTTTCTTCTTCATATGTCTTGCCATTATGATGAGTTCCTGTTTTCAAGAAAAAATCATAGAAATTAAATATGCGTCTTTTATTCAAAATTCCGTCTGTCATTTGTCTATTACCGTACGAAAACCGCATTATGTATTCTGCTTTATTAAGACTAGAAATTTAATGTCAATGAAAGTACATATGATGCATTATTAATTTATAATTAGAAAACGTTTTATATAGTATCCACAAGGAACAAAAGTTCAATTTAAAACTATGAATTATTATAAGAAAAAAACTGTTTTAGTCAGTACATTACTTTTATTTAGAATTGATGCATTATTATATATATATATATATACATAATTAATTTAAAATTTTTTTTCTTGATCGAAAATATGAACTATTTGCTTTTAATCAAATTCATGTTGTTAAAAAAGGGAAATTAGAAATATTTTCAATTATATTTTTCTATTCCGTTTGTTTCGAAAAGTAATTACTAATTAAAAAAACTCTAATGACTTTTTAAGATAATGAATATATTTTAAGCATAACCTTTGTGCATTCCAGTAATTACATATCTTGTAATGATAAAAATGATTTAAAGATGCAAAACATGAAATAATTAATTTGGGGTCTGTTACTAGCACTTTACTTTCGTTTTATTGCGAAATCCTACTTCTATAGCATTTATTTATTTAAAACTTTTGTGTAGAATATCCTCGAATGACTTAATTGTTTTTTTCTAATTTTTAATTTCAAATTAATTTTTCAGATGACACAAAAAAATTGATATTTATAAATGAATTTCAAGGTAATATTTTACATTTCATTTTCATTCAAATGTAGTTAAAACATATGGTATTGTTTCAAATTTCATATAAATGTCATTATATAATTGCCTTTGGTGATACAATTGTTACCAAAGAATGGAAAAAAATGCAATGATTCTCTTATTGACAAATCATTCTACAAAAAAAATATATTTCTCTAAAAGTGACTTTTTTCAGAAATTTTTTAAAGCAAAATCGATCAATATCACATTTTGTCGAAACGAAAAATAAGATTTCAAATGAAGTGACTGACTGACATTTTAGAAACCACTGCAATGCTAAAAACAGCATTCAAAAAACAAGAACTATTTTTTTCAGGTAAATAAAAGACAGCTCATTTATCTGTTGTAATTAGAAGTAGATGATCGAATATAAACTGAAAAGCTCTTTTTACATGAGTCTGATGTATGCGTTTGTCTCATTTTCTGTTTATTTTTTAATTATTTTTCATTCCTTTAGAGCATTTTATTAAATAAATACGTATTTACTTGTAGTTCATTTTAAAAATCTTTAGTTTTGGGCCATTCCTTGCGTTAGTATGTGCTTATATCTTGCAAGTTCGATTGACGTTAGAATTCTAAGAGCACCTCATGTAGATAAGCTGCAGATGAAAGAAATCAACTGAAGATCCCTGTAACAGATTTTGTCGAAACTTTCCTAACATTTAATGGTTCCCAGTTAACACGCTTTCAGCATCCTAAGAGCAACCTTCCTAGAGGTTTGCAAAGCTTACCTTCTGGAACTACGTGACAGCCTTTCAGCAGCTATTACGACGAGCTTCTAGAAAATGTGTAGACAGTTCAGAAGCGCAGTTTATGTGAAACCATTCTGCTGTTTAGCTTGGTCTTTGCACGGGAGAATTTTGTATGCTGCAATAATCGCTGTTTGTTAAGGAGAAATCCAGTTTACTTCTTTGTTCTCTTATAAGCCATTCTAAATGCTTTCCGAATCTGTAAAAACTGATTTTCGTCTCAAGCTGAATTTTCCCATTTTCATCTTTTTCTGACATTTTTTTAACAAGAATCTAATGAATCCGTAGAATGCAAGAGTATGCTATTTTTTTGTTTATAATCTATGTTTTATTTTACATATTGGTGAATATGTATAGGATATTAAATGTATGTATAGGAATTATATATAGGATATTAAATAGGATTTTACCAATATGCTCAATTATTCAATTATATGTTATGTTTCTTTATCTGTAATACAAGAATCAGAACTTAGGGCAACGTTTATTTTAGACAGTGATAAACTAAAATACAGGTGATTTCTAAAAGGATTACACAAGAAAGTCTGGATGAGTATTTTTTTCCGAAAACACATATTTTTAATATTCTTTTAAACGCCTCATTTTCTTTCGCTCTTTATTAAACTGAAATAATTAATTTATATACTGAAATTAAGAGATAATATTTCTTATGCTTACACATTTCACCACAGTGGAATGCTGACAACGAAAGTGGGTATTCTCACAGAAGGTATCAAAATGGCGCATATCTCTTTCTGTAGAACAGTGTCTGGTATTCTTTGTCCTTGGACAAAGAAATCTGCATTTTCTAAGAGTCGAAACTAATAGTAAACTTATAAACCTTTCACAAATTATTGTACGTTTTGTTACAACTCTTTTGCCTAAAATCATCAAGCTACAATTTTATGTTTTCGACAAGACATTTTAAGCAATTGCTTCCGTAGAGAAAGTTTTATCTTTCCCAAAAAGCGCAGATATCAATGAGCTTTGCACTGACGTCAGTATATAAGATATCCTATCTATATCCAAAATCTAACTTTTCGCAACTCCATCTCTTGCTACAGAGGGATATACATGAATTGTCCCATACGTCATAACAGTGCGGAAGAGAGGGAGGATATACATCACTTCCAATGTATCACCAACGTCCGGAAGAGAGAAGGACAGTAGCAAATGGGAGCACTTTTAACTCCGGAATCAAGCAAAATAGCTGTAAAAATCTTTACTATATGTTGCTTTGTCATAGCGAACTTCCAAAGAGAGAAATCGGATATAACATAATACATGTATATTTTCGAATAAAACATTTTTATAGTTTTCGCATTTTTTCCAGAATTTTTGGAAGTTGCAACGAAACAATTACTAAATCTTAAAATTTTGCACAATCAGGATGGTACGATTCACATACAATCCGTAAAGGAAAGCACCTTTACATTGCTTTTCATTTCTGTTCAATCCTACTTTTCTCAGGTGTAACACCTGTCTAGAAGAACGAAGATACAATAATCAAATCCTAGGACTTTATAGGGCATTCTTTGTATATGATATATGTAACCATAAAATATAAGAATATAAGTGGAGTCTTTCATTTCATGGAAGCTCTTTTACAGAGTTGTCAAACAGCGCTCAGTTCAAGACTGATAGTGATGGCAATTTTGAAAATTTCACTGTTCAGACAGAGAGGAAGTAGTGAATATTAAGAATTTGGATTATGCAGATGATATTGTTTTCAGAGAATTGAAAACTTTTTGTCCTCCACATTTTCGTTGGTTGGTCGTTAAATTGTTTTGTTTTAGTGTAAATACGGTTCAAATTCTGTCTTCCCCGAATTAGGGTTTTGCTTTTTTTTAGATTTTTTGAAAGACATAGGATAATCTGTCCTTTATCACAAAAACACTATAATTTTCTTTTCCTTTTGTAAAAATATTTTTTTCATTTCCTTTGGCAGATAATCTACTTTTTCTATTCAATCGGATATAGCAAAGCAAACTTCCGGTCCCTCGAAGTTCGCTATAGTGGGATTCAGTTTAGTACACATATATATATATAGATAGATATAGATATATATTATAATGTGATGATTTCGATGAGCATAGAAGGAGGAATTTGCTTGCAGTCGTCGTTGCTGAGCGTGAAGACTTATAGATGAAGGTTTCAAAACATAAAATTGAATTTCCAGTCTTTATTTTCACATATATAAAATCATCTCCATAGATGTTTATCCAATCACAATGAAAGATGATAACCTGCTATTTACGTTGATTCTTAGAATTATGACTCAGTAACTTTAGACGGGGAAGCAAATCGAAGAGTTATTAGGAAGATGGAAGCTAGAAGAAGGAATGACGTAATTAGGTCATCAGAGTATTTATACCAGAGTAGGTTAGCCAAGCTATGATTGGCTAATATTTGTTTTGGTTTGCACTTTTCAAGCAGCATAACGTCGAAAGATCTCAAATTCGGGATAACAGTTGAATTAAGGGGGAAAACACTAAATTCAGAAAGTTAATTTTGAAATCGCCAATTAGTTTTTAAAGCAGCTTTCTTTTTTTCTTATATCTTACAGATATGTATACATGTATAATACTAGAATAAGTATTTTTGCGGTGATTCAATATTGTGTACTGTAATCTTCTTGTGAATTCCCAAAATGATTAGATGTGTTCAAAGGTTTTACTCCTTTCTTACTCAAACATAAGAAAGGCAGATAACACAGAAAATAAATTATCTGTACTTGCACATAATTACCATCAACTGTATGACCCCTTTACAGTCAACTCCATAAGTCCTTCCCATCTACAGAAAGTGTTCGCATATTTTTTAAATGAATTTGCTACAAAAAAAAATTCGCCTCCTTGGAAAATATTTTAACAGAAACTATATTTCCCCTAAAAGTGTAAATTATCGTCTCCTGTTTGACAATTTTGTTTACATGCAAAATAGCACTTTTAAACCAGCAATAGACGGAAGGCTATGCTTGTACGTTTTCGAAGAAAATTATTCGTATTCAGTTATTACAAAATGCTGTGAACAATAATTAAATATATTTAATTATTGATATTATCAATAATAAAGAAATATATATATATATTCCTTTATTATTGACAATTAATATTATATATATTCAATAATAAAGGAATATATATATTCCTTTATTATTGACAATTAATATAATAATAATAATGCCAATAATAAATTTAATAATAATATAATAATTGTGTCAATAATAAAGGAAATTAACGTCAGTGTTTGGCTTTAAGGAGAAAAATTGTTCAAAATACATAGTGAACATATAAGGTATTTCTCCCGCCTTCTTCGCATGCCTTCGTGGTGTAGTGGTCTGCATGCTCGACGCGTAACCGAGAGATCCGTGGTTCGATTCCCGGTGAAGGCAGTGCATATTTTTCATCTCTCTTGTTCCAAAAAAATACCTAATGTCTCTACAGTGGCGCCCGAACTAAAAGGGTTGTGGATGATGACTCTCCACACCCAGGATTTGGCGACTAGGTCCCTAAAAACCCTATTCGCCCTTTAAAAAGGGGAGTATGTAAGGTATATCTCCCACATTCTTAACGTGCCTTCGTGGTGTAGTGGTCAGCACACTGAGCCGGTATTTCAGAGGTCCGTGGTTCGATTCCCGGCGAAGGCCTTGCATATTTTTCATGAATCCTGCTTCGAAATAAAGCTAATGTCTCTACACTGGCGCCCGAACTAAAAAGGTGGTGGATGATGATTCTCCACCACCGCGATTTGGCGATTGGGTCCCACAACCCCAGTCGCCCTTTAAAAGGGAGAGTATATAAGGTATTTCTCCCGCCTTCTTCGCATGCCTTCGTGGTGTAGTGGTCTGCATGCTCGACGCGTAACCGAGAGGTCCGTGGTTCGATTCCCGGTGAAGGCAGTGCATATTTTTCATCTCTCTTGTTCCAAAAAAATACCTAATGTCTCTACAAACATATCCAAGGAAAAACCGGAATGTTTTGAATGTTGCAAAGGTAAGAACTTTAATGTTAAACGAAAATCTGTGACATCAAATGACCGCTGACTTATCATGAAAATGCTCAGTGTCAACTATAAACAAAGTGATTAATGCTGATTTGAATCTTAAAAAGGCGAAAAAACGTAATGTGTGTTAAAATGAAGTCGTCTGTGGTAATAAGTCAAGAGCACTAAAATGTGATGAAATACTTTTATACTTGAAAGGTTAGCTAAGATTACGTTGTGCTCACAATAATCCATAAATACTTATGAATGCAAGAAGAGGTATGTAACCTAGGAAAGAAATATTAATTAAATAACTTACCCAGAACTGGAAGCGCCAGATGTAGAGGGATGAACCAAAAATTCGTATGTGACATTAATTTATTTTCCTGTTTTTAAGCATCACTATTATTTGAATAAATATCAGTAGAACACAAATAAAAATTATCCAGATTACAAAACTACACTCGCTGATAAATACACATTATTTTCACCAGATCTACAAAAACATGGCCTTTATGCATGACATGACTAAATCCGCCTCGCTACTGTAGAATACATCGAAACAAGATAATCGGTGTCCATGAATTCAGAAAAAAGATCCTGAGAACGCAAAACTGTGAAACATCTTTGAAGAGTACCAGTTAAATCGAAAACTATATTCATTTTCTTTGAAATGATAGAAAAGCTCGTTGACGCAGTTACTTATGTCATGAACGACGAGGTCGATAAAATAGAACTCTAGTGAAGATGCCCTTAATGCTTATTTCACTCACAAGCAGAAAAAAATAGCAGCTATCTTCACGAATAGAATTTCAAAAAGTCTTACGGTTGCCCAGTCGTCTATGTACACGTCGATATCTTCACGAAGTTCCGCATGGCGTAAAGCATGGCAGCAGAAGAAAGAAACAGCACGATATTAGCATGGCGGCGGGAGAAGGAACAGGCTGAGCCCCGTCCTTCATCCCCGAACTCCAAGCGCAGAAGGACAGAACCGGTTCGAGAAGTCCCTTCAAAGGTTGTTTTGGTTCGATGACGATTACAATTGTCATCGTCATCAAAATGCAATGCATATAGAGTACAAAGTGCAGGTTTGCTTGCACAATGTGCATCGTCTTTCTCCACGACATACCATTGAAAGTAGAACGAAAGCTCCTAAAGCAGAATAGAACTTTCTATGAGAAACAATTATTCGAACAAAAATAGAAAAATGCGTTCGCAATAGATGAATCCATTTATTATCGTCAAAGAGAAGAAAAAAATCTTAGAACATGGTTCAAAAAATCTAAAGAAAGTTTTATAAAGGGATTTATGATTGTTGTTGAATTTTTATATAACGACAAATAAAAATTAAATACAATAGACAAAACTTTTAAGTTCAATCTCACATATTATCAGGAACATATTTTATACACAATTTTCAAATATGAAATACCCCTCTCTTTACCCACAATACCATCACAAAGAAAGCAGCCACAAATCAATATCCACTGTTAATTTCCTGGAAAAAATGGAACAAGAAGCAGGTATCAAGACCATACCCTTCATTCATATCTCTAATAAACTTCTGATGTATCATCACGGATTTTTGCGCTTTTGGACTTTTAAAAGCGAATTGTCCAAAGTTCGACCTACAGTCCTCTGTAACGTTTCCGAGCTTTTATGGAAAAATAGCAAGACAGGATTGTCTTTTTAAAATTTATTTAAAACTCAACAACAAATTCATTCGTGATTAAATAATGGATGAATAGCGTAAACCGTTACATTGCTATATCTTACAGAAGGGAAAAAGCGAGTTTCCCACAGAGTTCTCTGACTACATGTCCATTCAGCTCCACTGCTTCGTCTCTTCTCACAAAAGAACAGCGAACAGCCGTGAACAAGTCGGCATCATAAAAGCATTAGGGGATAAAGACCCATTAGCCTTCAGGACATTCTTCCTGGCCGAATCGCTTACACCCTGGCTCTAAAAATGAGTTTCTTAAAGTT
Source organism: Stegodyphus mimosarum (assembly GCA_000611955.2). Lineage (NCBI taxonomy): Eukaryota > Metazoa > Arthropoda > Arachnida > Araneae > Eresidae > Stegodyphus > Stegodyphus mimosarum. The sequence goes on from KK112132.1 coordinate 97,878, forward strand.
AGTCCAAAACAGGAAGTCTCTAATAATATCCAGCTGGTTATTTTCCTAATGATTCATTTGCTGTTACAGTTTGTCACAGCTTCCTTCCCTCCCCGAGGGGGGGGGTTTTCTGGACCATAATTACCACCATTAGAGTTCACCATATTGTTAATAAAATAAATTATAGTAAACACACATTTTTACATCAAACAGGTGTAAGTACCATGGATTAAACATGAAATTATATTGAGGGCAGTGTACAAATAATATAACATACTTAGTGTACAAAAAATACTAATGACTAATTACATTCAGACAAAACAGAGCTTACCCCTTTTTAGACAAATATTACACAATATGCATTCTTTTACTTATATAGATTTACAGAAGAACCATACAAGACAGTAAAAAATATAAAATCAATATAATATCAAGTTTTTCGGCTTAGAGCATCAGCATTTTTATTGAGTTTCCCCGAACGATGAATAATTGTGAAATTGTATGGCTGAAGAGCCAGAGCCCAACGCATTAAGCGAGGATTATTACTGGCATTAGTTCGTAACCAAGTTAGAGGATTATGATCAGTTTGCACAATAAAGTCTTGCCCGTCTAGATAATAGTGAAGTTTCTTTATACCAAACACTATGCTGGCGCATTCCTTTTCAGTGGTGCAGTACTTTTTCTCTACCTCGGAGAATTTCTTGCTCAGAAATATAATGGGATGTTCTTCTCCGTTACTAGTGAGCTGTGTTAATACAACTCCCATACCATAATCAGATGCGTCGGTTTGTAGAATAAAGGGAAGAGTAAAATCGGGTGCATATAAAACTGGGTAACTTGTTAATTTCTCTTTTAATTCCGTGAAAGCCCTTTCGCTCTCAGCATTCCACAGAATATCACCCTTTACTGATTTTCCTTTTAAAAGATCCGTCAACGGAGCGGCGATTGCTGAGTACATCGGAATATAACGGCTATAGTAGCCCGCTAATCCCAGAAATGCTCTTATATCCGTTTTAGTCTTGGGTGTTGGGAAATCTCTTATAGCTTTGGTCTTAATTTCCGACGGTTTCCGGTACCCTTGGCCTACAACATGGCCCAAATAAAGGACATGTTTTTGAGCAAAACGACATTTTGAAGGTTTAATGGTCAATTTCGCTCTACTTATACGTTTCAGCACAATTTCCAGATGCTTGAGATGACATTCCCAGGTTTTTGAAAAAATAGCCACATCATCCAGGTAGGGAACTGCAAATTCTTCGCATCCATTTAATACCTCTTGCATCATCTTGGAAAAAAAATAAGGAGCGTTTTTTAAACCAAAACTTAACCGTAATGGCCTGTAAGTGCCGAAACTGGTTACAAATGCGGCATATCTTTGAGCATTAGGGCTTAAGGGTATTTGCCAATATCCCTTAGCTAAATCTATAACCGTGATATATTTTGCAGAAGCAACTTCTTCTACCCGTTCTTCTATATTGGGTAAGGGATAGAACTGGGTACGTGTGATTTCGTTTAATCGTCGGTAATCCACACAAGGTCGAGGGTCCTTATTTGGAGCTTCTACGAGAATCATAGGAGAAGTGTAGTCTGATTCCCCCACCTCAATAATTTTTAGGTCAAGCATTCGTTGAATTTCTCTTTTTAAAATTTCATTTTGTCGATGTGACATTCGATACGGCTTAGATCGTACCGGCTTATTACTGATAACTTCAATATCATGTTCTACGAGGTCTGTCATTCCCGGCTCGTTAGAAAAACTTTGCGAATATTTATTTAATAACCTCTGCAATTGATCTCTTTGAGTAGGTTCTAATAATTCTTCCAAATTGCTACTTTTAATAACCTCAGAATAATCGTAAACGTTTGGATTTGTATCAATATTAGGAAAATCTATTTCAGTCTCAATCTGGTCAGAACCCTCTTCGCTACAAGACAGGTAATTAATTACCTCAGGTCTTTTATAATATGGCTTTAACATATTGATATGATAAATTTGGGATCTTTCTTTTTTCCCCGGTAAGGATACGATATAATTTGTTTCGGATACTTTATTTTCAACTTTGCCCGGTCCTGTCCATTGAACCGAAAGTTTATTTGCCTTAGAAGTGGCCAAAATTAAAACCAGATCACCTTCTTTAAATTCTCTTTTTATGGCATTTTTATCATACCATTTTTTTCTCCTGAGTTGTTGATCTTGCATTTTCTCAACTGCCAACTCTTGACACTTTTTTAAGCGATTTATGAGTCTAAAAACATACTCGGTTACTGGTTGTTCCTCCTCTGGTGAATCCGTCCAATGTTCGTATAACAACGTTTCTGGAGTACGCAAATTTTTTCCGTGGACAAGTTCCGCAGGTGTGAAACCCGTGCTTTCATGCGTCACAGTTCTTAAAGCAAGAAGAGCCGCCGGTAGCACCTGTTCCCAATCAGAATCAGCCTCCAAACATAAAACTCGTAATATTCTTTTTATAGTACGATGAAATCTCTCCACTGGATTAGACTGAGGGTGGTGTACCGAACTATGACTAACTTTGATACCGAAACGTTCAAAAAATTCTGTGGTCAGATTGCTCATAAATGAAGTTCCTTGATCGCACTGAATCTCTTTAGGGAATCCCATTCTGCTGAAAAGATTTAACAACGCATCCACTATTGTAACCGAAGTTATATCTTCGATTGGAAGAGCCTCTGGATATTTTGATGCTACACATATAGCAGTTAGTATATATTTGTTTCCTTTAGATGTGGTTGGCAAGGGTCCACAAGTATCTATGTTTATTTTTGAAAATACTTCCGATATCACAGGGACTAATTTCAGAGGCGCTTTTTTTCTATCGTTAGATTTCCCCACTCTTTGGCAAGGATCACAAGTTCGAATATAAGTTTCCATATCTTGATAACATTTGGGCCAAAAAAAATATCTAGCTAGATTATCTTTGGATTTAGTTACGCCCAAATGTCCGGACACTTGTTCATGACATAAACTCAATATCTTTTCCCGACAAGTTTCAGGAATGACCAATAATTTCCGTACATTTCCTAAACGATCTTCTTGACACTTATACAGCAGCCCCTTTTCTATCTTGTAAATATTTGTCGAAGAGTTATTTTGAGAGTCTCTTGTCGCTATGTCAAAAAGCGGCTTTAAATCTTCACTCTGTTGCTGTAATTGAAGGAATTTAGTCTTGCTTATTGAAAGTAGAGGAGGTAGGTCATTGAACTCCGAAACGGGCAGGAGCGACTTTCTGTCTTCCTGTTCTTCTTGTTCCGTCCCCTGGGAAGTATAATCGTTCGCGAGGGAGGGAAAACTCGGTAGGGGTACAATATTCGTATGCTCACCCCTTTCTTTTGCTGCTTGAAGGCCTTTCTCTTCGCTATTGATCATTTGTCGGCGTTTCTGAGCCCGCGTCTCCACTGCGTTAACTTGGAAAAAGTATTCCTTATTTTGATTTTTTCCTAATTTTGCAGCCGTCCGATTCCCTAATATATAACGTCCTTGATCAAGCTCATTTCGTATGACTGCGGCCTTTGTTAATATTCGTCCAAATTCTGCTTCTATTTCAACATGTGCTAGGGGAAGACATATAGGTGATTCATCGAACGGTTGTTTTACCCAAACAGTTTCTCCTGTTAACATTGAAGGGGTAATGTATTTTTTACAGATCACATCAATGGATGCTCCAGAATCCCGTAATACAGGAAGATCGAACCCGTTAACCTTAGCCATTGTAGTGTATGGCGCTAAATAATCTTCTTCATTCTCTTGTACCCTGTTAACAACAGCCGTAGATTTAAAGTCTTTCTGAGCTTTCGGACACTGCGGCCTCAAGTGATCGATTGAGCCACAAGTATAGCACTTAAGAGGTTTACGTACTTCAAAATGACGCTCATCTTGATTTCGAAAAGTTTCTGTTTTTTTCGAAACTTTTTCCCCAGCCTGTTTATACCTTGGCGAATCTCTGAAATTAGGCTGATTTTTATTTCTCTTTTGCGACTCCGAACCATGAACTGGAGAGACCTTTTTCCGGTATTCACGTACGTTTTCATAATCTTCTAACAACTCGGCTAATTTATTTGGGGACGTTATCTTGGACCATTCATCAATAAAATGCTGGCGCACTTCGAAATTTACGCGACGCTTCATTTGATCCGTTATCATCAGGTCTTTTAAAAGTTCAAAATCATTAATTTCCAAGCCCGAGATCCATTCTTCAAAATAATTTCTTAATTCAAATGCGAAATCCCTCCAAGTGGTTTGAGCGTTTTTTTGGGTTTGCGAGAATTTGATTCTAAATTTTTCTGGGCTCAGTTTAAACCTTTTAAGAAGTATCCCTTTTATGTAAGCATAGTCATAAGCCTGTTCTTCTGGCTCTCGCATAATCAGCTGAACTATCTCTGTTGGCAAAAGTGTTAATAAAACAGAAACCCATTCTGATTGGTTTAGATTCGCCCTCTTTGCTTGGCGCTCAAACATGACTAGGTACAAACTAACATCATTCTCTTCGGGATCAAATTTTTGGATCATTTTTTGAAGTTCAAAATGGTTTCTTCTAGGCATACTTTCTTCCTTCCCATCAATTAGATCCTTAACTTTAGCGGCCTCCAATTTCATTTTGGTTATCTCGAATTCTCTTTCTTCTCTCCTAATTCTCTCTTGCCTCTCTTCGTCTTCTTTCCTAATTCTTTCTTGCCTCTCTTCGTCTTCTTTCTCGAGTCTCACTGACGTGATATTTTCCAACAGACTTTTAACTAGTTCCTCCTCGTAGGCTTCATTTCCCATAATCAGCTGTCTTAATTCTAATATCCTAAGCTGGGGTCCAACCTTTTCCCCTAACTCTTCAGCCAAGGATTTAAGGTCCTCTTTTCTAGCTTTTGCTAAGAATGCCATGATATACCCTCAACTTATACTCTAAATCTAATGAATCTCTCTCTCTCTCTATATATATATATATATATATTTTACAATTCTGAGGCTCAAAATTTAACTCTTAATTTTTTTTTCAGAACAATTTCTGGTATTCTAAACATACATTCAAGACAATTTACACTATACTGTGAACAGGATGCACTCAGTTGCAATTAGTTAAATTGAGAATTTAAGATAATACAATATGCTTTAGATAATACAATATTCACATTCAGATCATCAAAACTTTCATAGTATATTAAGGTATGCATTCAAAAGTAAATTAAAGTAAACGTATAAATACTCATAAATATCAATACAACCACAGTTTGAACGTAAGATATTAGTGATTTCTAAACTTTCTGTTAACACTTTCAACTGAAAATTTTCACTTCTCATAATTCTTACACAAAATGATAATTCATATTCTGTACTGAAAATCAAATAAACAACAGTTTAATTTTAAGCTACCAAGATTTACTTATCTTCATTTTTAACACAATGAACTGAAAATTTTTGGAATTATAATTCTTACGTACTTATATTTCTTACATGAAATACATTCTTACAAACTTATAATTCTTACATACCATAACAGTTTACATTTACTTCTAATAATTATAACGTTCAAGACGACTTAGAATTGATAATTCAGAATACCCTCTAAAAGATAGAATCTTTAGAAATATTACAATTTTACTCTTCAATTATAGAAGCATAATAGTAGCAAAACTCACAACAATTCACTCTATTAATACAACTTCAAATTCTTAAGATATTATTTAATTATAATTCCTGAATTCAAATTTCTAAATTTATACCTAAATTCTTAAATATATTTTCTTATCTGAAACATAAATATCAATCAACGCATTTGCAAGCTTCAACGAAACCAATATTTGTTAGAAAACATTTACCTGAAGTGACATAAATGACACAATAGAAATACTATAACTAATAACCTCACTGCCTCAATATAAAAAATCCAAGGTACTTACCCGCCTGGACTGTAGAGTTGAAATTCTGATTGAAGCCTGGAACATGAAAGTGTTGAATCTCACAACTTAATTCTTTTATTGGACGCTGAAGGCACATGCACTAAATTACCACACAAACGTATATCACCACACTACACTTTCCGGACACTGATAGTCCTACAACTTAAAGATGCTGAAAATCTTCGGACAATGGCTGTCCCACTAAACTTCAAGCGAATTGAATTTCGGATCCTGGTGGTCCTCTCTTTCAGCCGGACTGACGTCTGGAATCTTCTTTAGAAAAACACAAAGCTGAATTTCGGAGCCTGACGGTCCTTTCTTTCTTCCGGACTGGCGTCTGGAATCTTCTTTATAAATCACAAAGTTGATTTTCGGAGCCTGACGGTCCTTTCGTTCTCCCGGACTGATGTCTGGAACTTAAAAACACAGAGCTGAAGTTCGGAGCCTGACGGTCCTCTCTTTCTCCCGGACTGACGTCTGGAACTTAAAAACACAGAGCTGAAGTTCGGAGCCTGACGGTCCTCTCTTTCTCCCGGACTGACGTCTGGAATCTTCTTTATAAAAGCGCGGAGTTGAATTTCGGAGCCTGACGGTCCTTTTTTTCACCCGGACTGACGTCCGTATTCTTTCTTTGTTAAGCACAAGAGTTCTCGTTCGATGACCAAACTAAAACTGCTTCGTGGATTTTCATCATACCTGCTGCCACCAAATTATTATAGCTGTAACGTTTCCGAGCTTTTATGGAAAAATAGCAAGACAGGATTGTCTTTTTAAATTTATTTAAAACTCAACAACAAATTCATTCGTGGTTAAATAAATGATGAATAGCGTAAATTGTTACATGGCTATATCTTACAGAAGGGAAGGAACGAGTTTCCCACAGTCTTTCTGACTACATGTTCATCCAACTCCACTGCTTCGTCTCTTCTCACAAAAGAGCAGCGAACAGCCGTGAACAAGTCGGCATCATAAAAGCATTAGGGGATAAAGACCCATTAGCCTTCAGGACATTCTTCCTGGCCGAATCGCTTACACCCTGGCTCTAAAAATGAGTTTCTTTAAGTTAGTCCGAAACAGGAAGTCTCTAATAATATCCAGCTGGTTATTTTCCTAATGATTCATTTGCTGTTACAGTTTGTCACACCTCCTTGGATTTGGGAAGTTTCTCAAGAGGAATGGGAAATATTATCTCTTTTAATACAAAAAAGGCTTTATTGTCTTGAAAATAAAGGTACAGAAACATAGTGAAGAATAACAGTTATCAAATGGAACATTAAAACACAAAGGTTTGGGTAAAATATTTCTGTAAATACAATGAAAATCGTTTAAAAAGTGTGCGAACAGCTTCTGTATCCTTTGACGATAAGGTTCATCATCAAAAAACCCACGTCTTATTTTGAGTTAAATTGCTGTTTTCCCACCCCGCTCGGCTTGGAAAATGCCTGTGAAAAAAGCGTTCTGTGATGATTAATTAATATGCAGCGTCTGGGAGAAACATTACATTGAAATACTGTGGATAAATAATATTTTCCTAAACAAATACAGTAATTTCTACAGATTCATCAGAATTGCAAGCTATTTAGCGTTATTGTGATGAACAATACATGTTTTGCAGTTTGCCAATGTTGGATGGTTAGAGGTCATTTCTGCTTTTAATATGTTGGCAGCAGTAGTCAACATTCATCATTTAATTTCACACACTTATTATTCTTTTAATATCCTGTAGAATTCTGCTATGCATAGAAGATTAACTCAATGACCTTCGGACCATAGTAGATTACCAAACGAGTTATCCTTCAGCCTGAATCCAAAAGTCTTAAGAAACATATGAAATATATGTTTAAGTATCCATTTCCCTTAACTTTCGAAATTAACAGAAGGCACTATTTACGCTGCAGACGAAACTCCGCTACTAGCGGAACATAGAAATAGAACACTAATATTATATAATATTAGAAAAGATATAAGACTGAAAGTTTAAATTCGAGTAACATAATCTGAGACCACATACAAAATAGTATACTTAAGCTGGGTCAAGTAATTAAAGGCGTGTATTTAAACGTCCGCTACCAAGAGAACTGAAACCGGAATTAACTTTGTCAGAACTGGCGATAGTACGTAATTGTTATGCGAGGTTACTAGAAGCTCTAATGCATTCAAAACCTGGGTTTAAATACTCAACATATAATATATATGCCGGTGAAGAACTACGGAAAGATATAGTTAATGTAATGGTTCATATCATAACCTTAACATAAAATCCTAACAATACTACTATACACTATACGTTTACAGCGTTTAATTATAATTAACTCACTTATCTTATTATGTGACGAGCTTAGATGTCTGCCAGTTATCTTTTGACTGTTATTTTTTACTGTTATTCTATGTGCTAACAGCGTTTGCTCTAGTTTGTTAATGGTTGGGTGTGGTTCATTTGTGATGTTTCGGAGCAAAATTTGATTAGAAAACATAGAGTCAGATAGATGTCATGACCAATCTTTACACATCTGTGTCGATCACAAAGCTTCTAAAGGCCCACGATGCCAAAATCTTGGTATCAGATTCATTATCAGGATATCTACAGATGATAAATGCTAGCACAAACTTCGATATTAATATTATTCTTATCAAATTCCAGCGCTAAGTAGTGTCTGATGTAATTTAGGTTAAAATAAAACGCTGAATAAAGATTATTAGAGAAGTTAAACAACAAGAATCAGCGTAATGTTTGTAAATTTTGCAGGACCAGTTTCGACAGATTAATTATAGAATCAGCCTTCTCAGCTGCCTAAGTGCAACATTCATTTACACTTAAGCAGCTGAAGAGGCTGTTTCTGTATTTACAACATCGAAATTAGTCCTGCAAAAGTTACCAACATGACGCTGATTCTTGTAATTTAAATTCTTCAATAATGTCTGATGTGTTTTGCATCTGATGTGTAGACATCAAGAGTTTCAATTAGAAACTAAGGAGGAAGTGATTATTATTTCTATATTATTCCAGTTTTTGAAAACAGGAAACATTTTAAAAGAGGAAGTCCTTTTTAAAAATGGACTATGGAATTTTGAGGTACAATTTTCAAGAGAAAAGAAATTTTCAAAAATATCAAAAGATCCATTAGCGCTGTGCTTTAACCTTCATAATACTGTTATTTCTTTTAACATAAATCTTCGAAATAAGGTTTTACATTATTGAAGGAAAACATACTTATGATTTGTAGACTTATTAAATCTTTCCAAGCTTCCATGACTGACTTTTAATGTCTCCTGAATTTGACACCAAGATAAAAAAATAAAAGCAAACAAAAAGTGCAGACTTAAGAATTTAAAGATTTGGAGTAAAGCTCTAGAAATAAAAAAAAGTATTATATCAAAAATCAATAAAGATTCTGCTTTTCTAATCGCTATAAACAGGGGACTAAAATAAATACAATAAGAATTCAGAATGTTATCAGAAGATTAAAAGATTATGTGTTTCACTTCTTCAGAAAGGAAATTTATTAAAGTAATTTATGGATATTTCTTGATGAGTAATTGTTCCGAGCAGCATTAAAATAAATTTTAGTACATTCAGTGAAAGAAAATATTCCACAATAAATAAATTTTATGCATATTTTTTTCCATAAGTAAGTAAGTATACAGAATTTTATTTGATGCTAAGCTGTTATGAACAAAATCTTTATTCATGCTGACTTCCAAACTTTGCTGATACATATTTCAAAATTTCTTACCAGAGGAAAATTATATTTCTAGGTTTACATCAGACGTTTCATGTTTTCCCTTGCTCATGAACTGTGCACATTGTTCGCCATTAAAATTACAACGGCAGAAAGGACAAAAAGGATGAAAATCATATTTGCTGAAGATATTAACTTAAATTCTTTGGAAGAAAACTATTTTCGTCAAGCGAAGTACAAAAACACACAGAATTTCTTTTTGCATTGAGCAGTTATAAACAAAAGCTTGTTGACTCCCAAACATTGCTGGAAAATGTTTCGAAACTTCTTACCCGACAGTTTAACGCATGGACCTACTGGGCGCATACCCGGGTGTCTAAAGAGTATAGGGACCCATGTTAATCGGTTTACATTTCATTTCTGTTATTGGCTGTCGTAGGGATCTCAGTACCCTGGTTTGCACACTTCTAGCTATTAAATGCTGAATAACCAGAAGGACGCGATATGTGGAAACCATATTTGTTGAAGATGTAATTTGAGTTCCTGAGATCAAATGATCACAAGTCAGATTTTTTAAACTTGTGTTATAAGGTATTTCTTCGACATTTCCGCGTGCCTTCGTGGTGTAACTGAAAGCACGTGTATTCTGGAGGTCTGGAGTTCTAATACCGAAGAGGGTACTGCGTATTTCTTCCGTTTCCTGAGATCGAAAAATTCAAAATGGCTCTACAACTCGCCCCCTGAACTAAAACGGTGATAAGCGATGATTCGTCTCCGCCAAGGTTTGACGATTAGAGTCTGTCATCCCCAGTGGCCCTTGAAAAAAGAGAAGTATATAAGGAATTTTCTCTATTCTTTCCTCATGCTTTCTGATGTTATTCGAAGAATGCTCGACGAGTATTCGGGAAGAACGGACTTCGACATTCAGGACTGCATAATGTAGAGCATCCTGTTATTCATAATTCTCACAAGACATATCCTAAAGATCCGATTACACTACAAGCCTGCAGCACTTCAGTGGTGCATTACTAATTATTCAGATTTCCAGTATGTGATGTGAGTAGTGGCAGAATAATATATGACTCATAGCATAACATAGAACAGCCAGAAATGGTTTGTAAATCGTGGCGCTGCACATGAAAGTGGATTCGTCTAGGAGATCTATAGGGTACGAGTTGCTCATTTACGCGTGAATTTCCTAACACTGCGTAAACACAGACGCTTAAGTTCCAGATTCAGTGGTAACCTATCTAGATAAAGATTTAAGTCATTTATTTCCAGAATGTTCAAATGACGATATCAGGAGGGTTTAGTATAAAAAAATTAGAGCTAATTACATCCAGTAATAATATTAGTATAACAGATTTTTGTTTCGAATAACTAGGTACTTTTTTTGGGTCTGATGTATAGAGGTAAAGTTAAAACAAAGCAGCGTCTCCATCATATTCTTCCGTATGAGTTTGTTAGTACCGGCCATGCGGTACTTAACATTTAAGGTTGTGTAGTCAATTAAAGTCAATTAAATTAATTATAATTAACTAAAACTACTAAGTATTACTTATTCACACTTTTGACTACACAACGATTTCAACAAATATTAAACAACCTAAGCCGTTTCCATACCTATCAACCCATTTTCAAATTAACCTATTTTAAATAATTCCACAGTATTCATTTATCAACAGCAAAGGCCAAACAATTGACAACATTATGATCCAGACATATAATACCAGATTACACGAGGCAAACATGAAGAAATTTCCCATTCAGTAGCTGGACTGCGAGGTCCTTCTATACGAAGTGTGTTGTCCAGGTGTGACTTTTACATAATAACACTTTTTAGATCATTGACGAATGCATTCCATAGCAGGTCTCCATAAAACAGCCACTAGGTTCAAACGTTTTGGATGACTTTTATGCATCCAAACCATACTTGGTTTACTGCAATGATATCCAAAACCTGCCAGATTTTGAGAACCGGTTGTGAACAATGTAGAAAAACAATCATTGATACACTATATGACTAGTTTAACAATGAAAGAAATAAATCTATCCTGATTAAGAAACGGCAAGCACTTCTGATAAAAAATATCAGCTAAACGAAATTTAATGCGGCTATATGATGATCCATAGCTTTGCACACCGGATATCTTCTTTGTTTTTTATTCGGGTTGGATGCTAGTACAATATCTGGTCTCGATGGTTTTGTCCCTTTTCAATACACGTTACATTCATTTAATCTAGTCAAGTCTAAGTATAAACATCTCGATATGAAGCTTTGTAAACCTTCTACAATGGAGACTTCAAACTTGGTCTTACTCTTGCAAGCCTCAGGTGTCATCGATCTGGCATTAAAAATCTTCCCATAAGCAAGATCTTCGCCCGTTTGCAACGAATACGATAACGTTGTTTACAACCAATTATGCATCGTTTCGTTTATGTCAGTTTAGGGAGCGCTTTTACAAATGATTTGCATAGATCTGCATTTTTAATATACATGGTCTGCTAATGCCTACGCATCAAGAACCCTTCGAATACATTCCTAATTTTTTACTTTTAGTCGACAGCAATGTAAATCAAATGTTTTAATGAAATAAGCGAAATGAGGATACAAAGCATTTTTTAAAGCAAAAAAATATGCGTTTCCATTTTCATAAATGCCTTCTTTTATGACAAGGCTTTCAGCATTTGATAAATACTCTAAATTGCATTACAAACTATCAACTCAATTTTAATGCAAGTAATAATGTCAAAGATTAACAAAAATCATATCGAAACACAGTTTTGAAAACTGCTTAATTTAATTGCTACTTCGTATTTACATATTTACAGTATGCCCAAAATGGGATTATTCCACATTACTTTATATGAGATATAAAGTATCACAGAAATATATTATTTACATATAAAAGTTTAGAAATACAAAGTACTGCTAATTTCTGAGAAGACACTTTAATATATTTCTAAGAAGTATCGAGCAAAGAAAGAGTAACACTTTTGTGAGTTGAAACACTTTCAAAGATTTTTTTTTATTCTTAATGGCAACTGAAGATCAAAATTTCCAAAGAATCAGTCCAATTTTAGCGTTGTGAATCTAGAAACCTAAGCCAAAAAGAATCAAACGATGTTGAAGTGTTGCATAAATTTTTCAGCTTACAACTACTTAATGTATAGATTCGGAGATCCGGGGAGATAGTAGTACCACTTTTCCAGCGACGGAAAAATTTAATTGGCGAGGAAACATAGTCGAGAAAGTGACTTTTCTGGAAAACATATATATATATATATATATATTATAATAAATTCTCATCTAATGACGCTCTGTTAACGATGAAAGTTGTTAGAAAAGTCTAGAGATAAACCTTCAGGGCTGGAATTTCAATTTGGTCCCGCTGGTAATTTGGCTTTTCTAACTCTTCCTGCAGTTTATGGTTGCCAATTATACGAAGCCTATTCTCATATTTCAGCAAAACCTGCACAATTAACACTGTTTTATGGCAAACGGGGGCTTTTTTTATTTTTTAATCGCAGCAGAAGCTTTTCTTTAATGACTTTCTAGAGGATGTGTTTTTATGTTGGAGAAATAATAATTGTTTTTATTTGAAGCTACATGGAAGAAACGTGCTTTATTTTTTTTTCTTCTCTTAGGGAAGTTTGCAAAGAATTAGTTTTCTTGGCATAAAAGAATTTTAAAAATTTCCGTTCATATTAGGTTTTGAAATCTAATTTTTCAAGAGCTAACTGTGAACTCTCTAAATATATATACGAAAAAGTCTAACTTCAAATCGAACTGCTCTTAAATTACATTGGCATCAACCGAGAAGCCTTAGATATTAGTTCCTTTTTACAAATTTTTGAAACAAATCATTAATTTTCTAGAAACATTCTTAAATGCGATGTTTTTGCCGTGTTAAACCTCTTTTTACTTTGTCATTTATTTTTCCAAAATACTCTCAATTTTACTTAAAGCTAAAGGTTTCGAACCGATAAGCAGAATATGTGTTTAAAAAAGGAGGGATTATTTTCTGACTATACCCGAACCCACCAAAGAAGCACAAAAATATACTAATGAGACAACGCATCACTCAGCCACTGTGTTTATGCACTTGTTACGAAACCGTGTTGATGCTGGTAGACCATACAGCCCCAAAAAAATCAAGCCTTAACAAAATCAAGTCCGTAATTTACACACCTTATTATGTAAGGTTTTAGTTAAACTAACAAAGTTTTATTCTAATTCTTACTTTTCTATCTGTTCTCATTTCAACTGCCCGTTAGACGAAGAGCGCGTTTTCAGCTTTATGCTAATTTGAAGTCGAGCCAAGTTATATTTAAACGAGAGGTAGAAACCTTTCAGGGTGAGAGAGCTTTTAGTCTCAGACCACGGTCACTCTATTCGACGTTCGCCTGAGTAGTTAGCATTTAAATTCTAATCCATAGCGCTTTTACATCATTGCTTATTGAAGTAATTCCAAGTGCGTCAGTATTAGTTAAATCTTGCAACGCACCATTTAGTTTAGACGCCAACCTCGCGTTATAGCTCTGTGAGCAACGACTGTTTAATTTCTAATTAGTTTTAGTTTAAATTTATTTGATTGGTCATTTTTAGATCCAAGCGCGGTCTCTACTTTCTGTATCCCTCCCGAGTTGGGAAGTGGTTGTAAATAATTTGGATTTAATAAAAGAGGATTTTAAATCCCTTTCAAGTGCAGTTATTCTCCAACTTAATCACAGTATTCTACCAGAGTACATAGCTGCATTCAGCTCCCTGTTCCAGATCAGGATTTAAGGAGTTCACGAAGATGTTTGCCATGAATATGCACCGAACACTCAGTCCTGACAATTATATCAATATGCTTACACATCTAAAGGTATATTTAGTGAAAAATACATAATTATAAGAATTAAAAAGCATTACACATTAAAAAAATACAAAACATTAAGAAAATTAACTGGATTACATGTTATGCCAGTACCAAAATGTTTATTTTATTATTATAAATCTACAGCGTAGCCAAAATATATTTATGTGGCAAAATATATTTATGCTGGTGTGCCATGGTGACCTCAAATGGCTTTCCAGATATTTCACTAGTATGACGACAGATTATGATTCCTCCTATGCGAAATTCTGTGTTTTAGTGTACGGGTGAAAGCATATTGCAGTTTTCAACGGCGAAATTTAAGATTTAGCTTTCTGCACACATACAGCGCAATGAGACTTGCTTAAAGGCACCAAGTGCCTTTTTTTTCGTGTGTATCATTTTAGGATTTTCATGCCATGGTTGTTCAAACTGTGAAGTTTCTGGAATTCTCTGGTGCTGTCTTCAGTGAAAGCACGCTGTGTACGTGAAAAGAAGAGGAATAAAATAAGAAGAATGCATGTCTTATATGAAAAGAAAGAAAAGAAATAGGCAGCACGGAATGAATTTTTAAACAAAACCAAACAAACATCCCTCTCCAAAGTCAGCAATAAATTTTTGACTTTTTGATGAGGGGTTGAATAATCAGAAAATACCAAAAGTGTTTTTAAAAATTACATGTCATATGGCATTACATTTAAAAATAAGAATAATACAACTTAGTAAAGATAAAAATAGAGAAGCTATGTTTTGGAAAATTTTCTTTATGTTAATCAAGGGTTCTCAAGCTTTTCTTACATTAACATCTTTTAAAAGAAGTTTAGAAGATTTCTTTTATCGAACTCCTTACCTTTTTCTCTATATATACCATTCAGCATAATCAAAATACAAGTAATTGCACGTAAATAACATAACAAACTAAAATTTTGAACAAAAATTTTAAAAAATGGTTTATTGGATTTATGCTTTATTATTTTTATTTTTAATTTTACAAAAAAAAACAAGTTTCCAAAAAAAAATCACAGATTTTAACTGCACAAAATTTAAATTGAACAGATGTGTGAACAATTAATGTGATATGTGATGCATTGATGTGATTTTTTTAACGTTTGGCATAAAACTCCTTAATTCTTAAATCTCCTCCATCAGAAATATTCCATCAGAAAAATTCTGAGAATTTAAACTGAAAATTTACTTTACATTTATCACTGTTGTCTTGAAAAGAGTATTAATATTTACATTGAAATAACTATAAGCATATATATTTAACTTAAATTTATTAAACATTTCTGTTGAACTGATGTACAGGCACTTAACGGTTACCTAAAATAATTACGAAAACGATACAGTACAAATAACCCTCTGCATATTATTTGAATTAAAAAATGGATGTCTCAAAAAAATGGATGTAATAATGTAATTTTGGGTGACTTTGTCAGGACTGAGTGTTCTGTGCATACTTTTGGCGAACATATTCATGAAGTAGTTAAAGTCCTGATCTTGAACAGGGAGCTGAATGCACCTATGTTCTGTGGTAGAATCCTGTGGTTAAGTGGTAGAATAACTGCACGTAAGAAGGATTTAAAATCCTCTTTTATTAAACCATTATTATATACATCCACTTCCCAACTCGGGAGGGATAACAGAAAATAATGACCGCACTTGGGTCTAAACTGAACAATCAAAAAATTTAAACTAAACTTAAGTAGAAATTAAGTAGTTGTTGCTCACAGAGCTATAAACGTGAGGTTGGCCTCTATGCTAAACGATCAATGGTGCTTAGCAAGATTTAGCTAATACTAACGCACTTAGATTATTTAAATAAGTAATAGCGTAACAGCGCTAAGGCTTAGAATTTAAATACTTGCTAGTCAGGCGAACGTCGAACAGAGCAGCAGTGATCAGAGACTAAACGCTCTCTCACACTGAGAAGTTCCTCGCTACCTTTTAAATACAAACTTGGCTCCACTTCAAATTAGCATAAAGCTGAAACGCGCGCTCATTCTAACGGGAAGTTGAAATAAGAACTTATAGGAAAGAAAAAATTAACTTAAAACTTTGTTAGTTTAAACTAAAACCTCACAACTTCATAAGTAAAATTAAGCGAAAAGTTAAAATTATTCAAATAAAAATAAGGTTTATATTGTATAAAGCACAAATCAATTTGTAAAAATATTCAAGAAAATTCTAGAGCATCGGTTTTGCACAATTATCTTGATTTGTTTCCTGTATTACAGGACCTTTCCTTTTAGGCACTAATATAATTCTTTTTGAAAGACGTTAACTGTAGCTGGCAATATTTGTTGCCCTTGATAGCAATAAATTATTCTGTACAGTTAAAAAAAACAGTACTTAAATTAAATATTTGTGTTTTGTTTTCCTATGAAAGAAGTTAATGCATCTACGAATTGCTGATAACAAATAAAAAATGAATTGAATGTTAGTTACTCTAGCAGTTAATATTCTGCCATATTTGCCACTAACAAAATGGCATATGAAGAAATAGCATTTAACTCATATTTTAATTGGTTAGAAATAATCATTTAAATTTTTAAACAGTCGAACTTCGTTTTGCAGAAGGTTTAAACAGATATAAATACATTTAAACAGCCCATCTTAACCACTTCAGAAACAAAAAAGAGTCTTCATTGCTATTGCTTTAAATACATGATACTAATTAAATTCTTAAATTTACATGCAGAGTTTGTAAGTGCAAAACGTTATTTATTAAAATCAGAAACCATATTATAAAGTTATTAACATTACACCTCAAACTACAAAGAAACATGACTTTGTAGGATTATCCAGAGGGGTTTAAGAGATCATTATTTTTGCCATTTCATTCAGAACTACCAGTTTGGCAAAATCACAAAATCTTGAGAAATTAAAAAAATTAACATTGCACCTGCAAAAGCACAGATTACGTTACAGTATGAATATGTTAAGTAAAACAGAAATTTATTCTGTTTGGCAGAGAAAATGAAGAGAATTTCTTAATTCCAACTTTTGTGGTAGTTTGATGCTAAGCTGCATCAGTATCTAGAACAAAATCTGTACATTTTGGACATTTTTGTAGTAGCTGGTACAGCAATCAAAACAGTGTACATAATAAGCACAACTGTTCATATTCAATACATATTATTATATGAAATAAAGAAAAACAAAATTTTTAAACATCCCGTTTGGCCAAATAACCATGCATTTAAATGGAATACTTGACAACGTGGCTAAATAACACAAATTCAATGCATCCTTAGCACGCAATTCTTCTCATACAAAGGAAGATTTAGGTAATATTTTAAAATGGCTTTAATCAAACAATAAGATTCAATAGACAAAGGCTTTCGCAAAGCAACAAAAGAACTTGCTACTTCAACAAAATATTCAGAATGCCTTTTTAAAGTTTTTATTGGGATCC
>KK112132.1:122816-134820 GCA_000611955.2 Stegodyphus mimosarum
TATATTTAGACCCCCAGGAAGCACAGTCACTGTACATTTACAACATGTATGCCTTCCGCAGAATTCGAATCTGGGCCTTTCAGTACAGTAGTCAGAGTTACTAACCACTATCCCGTTGGACGGCTCAAAAATAAAATATTTTATTGTATTTTTCTTACATTTATACATGTAAAGTACTACATTTAATTTTTAAAAAAAAGTCTCATATATTTGGTCTATATAAAAATATGCGTATACGTTTCCTGATTTCAAATACATTCACTACGGTTTGGAGGAATTACATGATAATAAAAAGTATTATTTGGAAACCACACAACTTACTTCTGCGACGTATTAAATTACACACATTTTTTGGTGAACTTCATTTGTCAGGACTGAGTGTTCGGTGCATATTCTTGGCAAACATATTCGTGAAAGTAACTAAATCCTGATCTTGAACAGGGAGCTGAATGCAGCTATGTTCTGTGGTAGAATACTGTGATTAATTGGTAAAAGAACTGCACTTCAGAGGGATTTAAAATCCTCTTTTATTAAACCACAAATTATATACAGCTACTTCCCAATTCGGGAAGGATACAGAAAATAACGACCGCACTTGGGTCTAAACTGAACAATCAGATAATTTAAACTAAAATTAAGTAGAAATTAAATCGTCGTTGCTCAGCTATAAACGCGAGGTTGGCCTCTAAACTAAATGGTGTGTAGCAAGATTTAACTAATACTAACGCACTTAGAATTACTTCAATAAGTAATAGCGTAACAGCGCTACGGCTTAGAATTTAAATACTAGCTGGTCAGGCGAACGTTGAATAGAGTAACAGTGGTCTGAGACTAAAAGCTCTCTCACCCTAAGAGGTTCCTACCTCTCGCTTAAACAGAACTTGGCTCCACTTCAAATTAGCATAAAGCTGAAACGCGCGCTTATTCTAACGGGAAGCTGAAATGAGAATAGATAGAAAAAAGGCAAATTAAAATAAAACTTTGTTAGTTTAACTAAAACCTTACACATTAAACTTATTTGCCCGAATTGTTCTAACTTAATTAACCAATCTCTGAAGCAAGTTGAAACTCACATTAAAAACTGCAAGTTTTCAGATTAAATATCCTGATCAATTGTTATCGTCCGGAAGTCTAATTTTTTTATTTTGATTTTTTGTGACAAGCATAAAACTTTCCCTATATATATATATGTGTGTGTGTGTGTGTGTGTGTGTGTGTGTGTGAGTGTGTGTGCATGTTTTTATACACACAGCAACTGCCTGTTGCAATCAACTTTATTGCAACTGCTTGCTGCAATAAAAAAAAGCGAAATGAATAATTAGATATTATGGCTGCCCTATATATAAAATTTCAATGTTTTTCAAATTTTCAAATTCGAAACAAAATTTCATTGTGTACTGCTAACCGTTTTCGAGTTATGTTAGGTATATACATGCATACCTACGTATACACTTCACAAAAAAATAAATTTTTAATCCACTTGACGATCTGTTTTGGAATAAAGAGTCATTTATTCTGTCCGGACATACAGACATCACGCAAAATATCGTTAAAATGAGTTCGGGAACGGTCCAAAGGAATATTTCTGTTCAAATCTCACAATAGAATTTTTCCCGATTGCAATACTTTCTTTACTTCATACAAGGAAGTAAAAATAAACGGAATTCCTTTCAACGATGAAAATCAGCAATGTTGGTAGGATTTGTTATGGTAAATATAATAATATTTTAGAGGACATCAAGATATACTGAGAGATATGTAAGAAAATATGACATAGCATCTTAAGATTTATTGTCCGATTCAAAGAATACTAAATAAAAGACGGAAGAGGAGTCTTGTAACTATTCTATTTGAATAGACGCAAGTTCTATTCAGAACCGTGACTGGAAAGGAAATGTATGAGGAAGACGACTTTTGAGCTAGTTCTTTGAAATAGCATATACATTTTTTTCCGAACATAAACTGCAACTGAAAAGATATGTTTCACTATATTTAAGCATAACCATTACAAATTGCCATCCTAAAAATCCGTGGACCAAATATCATGCTATGTAATAAACGTTTTCCATTTGAATGAACTTGAATAAGATGAATGGGAGTTCTTATAACTCGCATTCGTTGTAAAGTTTGGATTGACGAAATTTAGCGGAAATCTGATAGCGCTACACTTTTGAAAAATGGAAGAGAATTTTGCAGTCATACATAAACTGATGCTTTAATGTCTTAAATAGTATAACCCAGAAAGTAATAGAATGAAAATTTATGATAAATAAGTCCCCTCCTAACATTGTTCGAAAAGATACAAAACAAACTAAGCGGTTTACTTTCAGACTAACCATTTTATTCTACTTGCAAACTTATTGTCGAAAGGCATAGGCCGATTCGAATATTGCCGGATATTTCTTCTTATATGAAAATAAATAATGTTTTTACAGCAAAGTGCATAAATTACCTGCTTCTCATCCCAACATTTTGTTAAAAGCATACTATTTCGAGAAACAACATTTTTAAAACTCATATTACTTATTACAAACTGCTACTAAAATTATCATTATAAACTTAACATATTTACTAAAAATATGTTATAACTTTACGAAGTAGTATTTGCATCAGCAATGAATACTAGCAACATAAATATAAAATAATCTTTATAAACTTGCATAAATCTTTATGAACTTGTAAGGTTTTAGTTTAAACTAACAAAGTTTTATTTTAATTTGCCTCTTTCTATCTGTTCTTATTTCAACTTCCCGTTAGAATAAGCGCGCGTTTCAGCTTTATACTAATTTGAAGTGGAGCCAAGTTTATATTTAAACGGTAGGTATAAACCTCTCAGTGTGAGAGAGCTTTAAGTCTCAGACCACTACTACTCTATTCGACGTTCGCCTGACCAGCTAGTATTTAAATTCTAAGCCTTAGCGCTGTTACGCAAGTACTTATTGAAGTAATTCTAAGTGCGTTAGTATTAGTTAAATCTTGCTACGCACCATTTAGCATAGAGGCCAACCTCGCGTTCATAGCTCTGTGAGCAACGGTTACTTAATTTCTATTTAAATTTAGTTTAAATTATTTGATTGTTCAGTTTAAGACCCAAGTGCGGTCGTTATTTTCTGTATCCCTCCCGAGTTGGGAAGTGGCTGTATATAATTGTGGTTTAATAAAAGAGGATTTTAAATCCTTCTCAAGTGCAGTTCTTCTACCACTTAATTACAGTTTTCTACCACAGAACATAGCTGCATTCAGCTCGCTGTTCAAGATCAGGACTTAAAGTATTGCACGAATATGTTCGCCAAGAATATGCACCGAACAGTCAGTCCTGACAAACTTATATAAATTATAAAGTCATCTTTTTAAAGTTACGTATTGACTAAAAATATTTTATAACTTTTCTAAGTAGTATTTGCATCAGCAATAAATACTAGCAACATATTTCTTTAATTTACTACTTTAAAATAGGAGAAGGGAAATAGGGGAAGTTGACAATTATCTCTAAGTCCAGGCTATGCATTGGATTGCCACTTTAACCGCGGTTATATGTCTGTGTCAGGTACCCTTTTAATGGATACGGTATTGTTCTTTCTCCCGTAGTGGAGTCTGAGCAGCATTCTTTTAATCATAAGACGATGCATTCGGCCATTCCGAAGAATGTTTTCGAGCAAACGCTTATCCTTTGAATTAAAGAACAAATTTCATAAAGCTCGTGGAATATGTAAAATAGAGTTACTCTTTGAAGGTCATGTGCGCGATTACTTCTGGCAACATGTTTACGAGATTTAAGGTTTATGTTCTAGAAGCTTTTTTTCAAATAAACTCAGCACAAAACACTTAGTTTTTCGAAACAGTGATAGCTCCTCTAATTTGTCGCAATTCTGTTCCAATAGCCGTAGCAAAATACTGCGTTTTGGAGTATTTTGCTATGGCTATTGGAACAAAATTGAGAAACTATTATTGACTGCTGAGACCAAGAGAAACTATTTCTGACTGCTGACAGTGAAGTGGTTACCATCTATCTGTTGACAGAGGATGGGGTTATTTCCTATTTACCATAGGTTTGCTGACCCCAAACGGGGCCACAAAATAATTGTTGAGCTTATAAGGTTTCAACTGTAATCTCTTAATCTTCTTGCTAAGCATTCACTGTGAAACCCTATGTGGAGGACAGTGAGCAAATCTAGGCTATGTCCTTTAGTGTTGAAGAACTACAAGTCAGAAGGAGGGTTTAAAGGACCCTTTAATTCAAATAATTTACAACTCTCCGACTTGAGAGTAAGCCACTACTTGGGCTGAACTAAAATAATATAAAATAAAGCGTGTTAACAATTCAATTACCTAAGTTTAACTTTAAGTAGGACGGCGAGGGAAGCCTAACTCTCAGTGAAATGCAATAATGCGAATTTCACGAGTAAGAACTAGTAAATGCAATTGCCTATGAAGGCGAACTTTCACTAAACAGAGGAAATATTTGCGCGCACAGCCTTACGGCGATAAATCCAAGACTCTGTCTCTTTTTCTCGTTAACTCCTGCCTTTTAAAGTGCTATCAGATATATGTGATTTGCATAAATATCTCGCTCGCGCTAAATTCGGGAAGCAACTGAAACTTCGAGATATCGATAGGAATGTTTAAACTAAAAATAATCTGGTTAGTTAAAATAATGAATGCTACAAGGTGACTCAAATTTAATTTAGGTACATGAATTTAAAGCTTAGTCGCAATTCCTTCATTATCTATAATATAATATATTACATTTTCTGTGCAGTGCAATTATAAATTCGTAATATTACCCAAGTTCAACTATAAATTATGCTTACGTGCTGAAATATACTATTTAATGTGTCCAGGTAGTGGTCTCGCACTGTAATCTCAGCACGTAAGCTATTTCAGAATCAAAATACAGTAAATTCCTTTGTAGCCGGCAATATCATAATAAAAGCACTTGCGAAGGTCTAAATCTGAATTTGAAATTTAGTACTATGAAATAAAGAAAAACGCGTATTGGACTAACAGTTTGAATATTTAAATGTTAAATTTTTGTTAATTTCTACCGTCCAACATAACAAGCCTTATCCAACCAATAAATTATCCAGGATATAAAAACTAACTTTATATCTCTTTTTATGCGTCTGTTTCTGAACTTTGATGGTAGCGGAAATGACTTACGGTTTGTATGAAACGGAGCCACTTTGACTCGCGTCTAGAAAAAATGTAAATTTTATCTTTGAGGCAAATTGTTACCTACACTCATCCTTGTAAATGACGAGTATATGGACGAAAATTGGTTGAAACAAGCCCCGTGTCCAACATTTTGGTTTTAGTTAAATATTTAGTGAAAACGAGGTTTTGTGTTAGTGAAAAGGATATGCAGGCTTGGATGGATGTAGGAAATTTCTTCCTATCTCGCTATGTGAAGATGACGACGAAATGTTTAGACTGGTACTGGGAAAAGAGAAGGAAAATGAGGAGGGTGGAGGAAAAGACGAAACGCAGAGTAACAGAGTTATATGGAAGGAAAGGGAAGAACAGTTGAGGAATTTTAAAATAAGATTTGTAAAGAAATGTTCTTCTCTGTTATGTAGCTGCATTGTACCCAAAGCAAATTTTTAAAACTCCGGCTACAATCTTGAATACAAGCTGGTATTTGAAGTTCCCATTAACACACATTCTTACCCGTTACACTAATAAATCCGTAAATCTCACGTGAAAACATTCATGATGATTTTTTAATGTTGTTAAATTTTACATTTCTGAAATACAAAACGCGTGTGGATATGTATTAATTTTAAATATGCACGATTTTCAATATTATTATGACCGACAGATCGAAAAACACTATAAAATGACTTTCATACTGCAGTTTCTAGAGATGGAATCACAAAACATAAAAAGATAATTCCTACACATGTTTATTCGATTATCCAGGAAAAAAATCTCTTATGCGGAATCAACGATATCCGTTGCTGCCATTTAAGAGAGATTCTACTGTATTCGGCAGATGCACTGCGTCATACAGGGGCACCGAAAATAAAGATCGGTGATGTTGCTACTACTGTAGTGATAACGCTTTTCAGAATAGTCAGTTGTTTATGTTGCGTATAAATGTACAACATACACATATGACAAATAAACTTAATCATTATAAGATATTTCTTCCACCTTCTTAGCATGGTTTCGTTGTGTAGTGGTCAGCACACTCGGTGCGTATTCGAGAGGTCCGTGGTTCGAGTCCCGGCAAAATGAGGATGCGGTAGTGTTTTTAAAAGAACAAATTGGTTTACTATAATCACATTTTATTATTTGAAATCTACTATTTAACTACATAAGGAAGGTTTATGTACGCCGCAGCAGGGATAGTTATGACGCTAATCGCCATATCGGAGGTTCCGGGTTCGAATCCCGGAGAAAGCACGGATGTTTGTAGATGTTATAGTGTCTGTGCGGCATGGCGGCACTCTAAATATGCAATGAGCCGAAAGTCCTCTCGAGAGGTTGGTAGTAAGGGAAGAGAGTGGGTGACCTTTGGACCCGTCCCTCGGTGTGCTTTTCATCAAAATTCAGGACGGAACTGAGCAAAATCATACTGTCACCTGTATGGTGCTCAAGGGTCTTGCCAACGACAGGCGCAGTCTTGCACTCCTTGGCACGAAGAATTTCGTGGGCTTCAGATGTTACTATCAGACAAGTGAGATAAGTCACAACAACAATAACACAGCACACAACGAAGGTTCACAGTGACTGGTGGCAGGTTTAGTAATTGAAATATTTAAGAATGTACTTGCGAACTCATACTGAGATCTAGCTACTCCAGTAAATCCTGCTTACATGACTACTTTAACGATTTGAATATATTTTTCAAACAATAATGGAGGTACTATTTAACAGCTTTAGGCCTCTGCAAAAAATCATATCACGTTATTTCTTAAAACCATTTAAGAAATTCGTACGTACCGCTATCACCGGCTATACAAATACAATTGCAATTATCCATTATCAATAAAAAATTTAATTTATCAATAAAAAAATTTATTTCACAGTTCTAGATAAATTTCAAATCTAAGATATTAGTCGGTTTTATAAAAAATATTTATCCAAAATTTTATAACATTTTCTTATGAAACGTTTTATTTGAATTCCAAAATTAAACTGGAATCGGTTAGCACCGATTTGGGGAATAAACAAGTGTACATTACAAGCTTTTAGTTCGACAACGTAACCCTCCCCCCCAAAGGTGACTCGGCAGTAGCTGAAGAGACTTGAAAAACATATAATCTGAAAAGAAAAAATAATATTCTGGTAAATAATTATTAATGTATAATTCCCATTATACGAAAACACAGACATTTATTACTTGCCTACAGTTCAGCATTTCATCTTAAGTATGTTGTTGTTGTTGTGGCTTATCTCGCTTATCTCAACTAATCAGAACCAATCCACGAAGTGGCAAAGAGCGAAAGATTGGTTCTGTCACTGGCATGGGTCTTGAGTAACATATTAGGTGACAGTACGACTTTAACAGCTAGTATGCAGGACTCCAGATCCGAGAGTTTTTTCACCCCTCTTCTCTTACCATTAAACGACTTTGAGAGAACGTTCGGTTAGCCATGTATTTTGCGTGTCCCGGCTGCATAGATGCTACATATTTACAAATTTTCACTCCTTTAAAAGCGGGCCTCTAACTCCAACTCAACGAACGATACAGCAGCCAGATGCACTGACCAAAACCCCGCTTAGGGCTGTATATCCAATTTATCTACTGTATCATGCTAGATTCCAAATAAAAGTAGTTTGTTATTTACAATCAGATGGTCATTGAAAAAGTTAACTATAACTTACTTGGTAATGGTGGTGCTCTGAGGAAGTACTGCATATTGTAACAGATTCCTGCTTGACTGGAATCATGGGTAAGAAAATTACCTAGGCATTTCAATGCTAGTTCAAAAATTCTTCTCTCTCTAACTGACGCAAATTCAACACAGAAAAAATTGCAGGTCTTTGAAATCGAAAGAAGCGTAACTGAAATCATTACAAGATTATAAGCCAGATAATTTTGGAATTGAGATAAACTTAAGAATATTATGCATGACTTGCAAGTGGACCAAGAATATGCACCGCTCGCAGAAATCCCTGTAATTATGAATTCTATGAAAAACACATCTTACATGTGGCAACAGTAATAGTATTGTTTCTTGGCATTAATGGATGGGCTTCAGAAAAAATATGCTTGGTTTGATTGCGCAGTGAGAACGATACCAACTAACAAATAATAAGTAATTTGTACTTTCTAAATACCTTTTCTTTTTATCATGACACATATGTACTTCAACACACATTTCTTTTATCTGATATGAACCTGGAGAAAGAGACTCTTTATGTAAAGTGACAAAAATGAGCTCATATTAAATTCGATAGCAATCTCAAGTTCCAAAGTGAACTGAATAGTGGGATCAGTGGAATTCACTATTGAAAACTTTAGTTAAATAGCCTGTATTGTCGTCAAGCAGGTTAAAGGTATCGTCAACATTGCGGAACCACAAATTAATTCATAATAATGAATATAAGGATAGGACTAAGATGGCTTCCTATGGCTAATCCCTCAATTTGGTTGTAATACTTATTTTGGAAAACAAAGTGTACTCGTTTTAGACACAGTAAGTAAAATTAACTCATCAGTTTCGATATAGAAAAAATAAAAATTCTGGAATTCTCGTTTCTATACATTTAAGTGCATCTTCCACTGGAAAATTAATAAATAATGATTGTTCAGCAAAAGAATAAATCATGAAATGTTTATAGGAAATGCTTTCCGCTTTTTTATAAATTCTATTGAATTTTTACAATGTAAGTGTTATTAACTAACAGAGTTGAAAATCTAGAAACTAAATACTAACGGGTAGGAGATAGCGATTAAATTTGATACAATAGGGCGGAATGGAATACTACTTTTAAGAATTTTGTGTAGGGCATATAATCTGGCACAATTCCCAACAGATGGGATAAGCCAATTTTTATGTGAGTCAGAAGGTCATGTGAAGGTTTAATAGCAGTTTTTATTTTTGAGAATTCAGAAGGTGAAAGATCTTTAGGGATCAGAAGATTTCGTTTGTGAATTTAGCTACGCCATAGGAGTAAATATTTTGTCCATGACGACTATCACGAAATGTAGCTTATTCTGTTTCGTTTAGATTAGGATTCAAAGGTTTATTGTTGAATTTCACATTACAAACGACAGAATATCTAATAACTTCCTTCTGTGTATCTGAAATTTACTGAATTTGAAAGCTTTTTCAATAGAAGATAAAATTTTTTATAACAGAAAGTTTTGAGGTATGTGACAAGTTAAAAATTATTACAGATTTCTTTTTTGTTTCCGATAAACTATCATTAGAATTATTAAATATTGGCTTGATTATTATGATAGGAAGCTTTTTTTTTGAAATACTTAAATTGGAAGACTCTGAAAGAGGTTTTTTGAACTTAAATACAATGGTCTTTTTATGACATTTAATTATATTCTCAGAGCATTAAATAGCACGTTCCAGATGAAGCTTAAATAGCTCAAATATAGTTTTGTCAATTTCAATCATTGTTGGTCAGAAAAACACATTTTTCATTTTTCTGTAGAGAAAATTTTTCAGAAAACATCTTTCTTTGGGATAATAGATTTTCTAGAGGCGTTTCATATACATAAAACTTTTCAGTTCTAGTTGACAACCACTGTTCCAATCAGTCATGTCTCTCAGCTTTTATGGAAGTTATTTCGTTGTCGTTTTCATTTCTCATCAACAGATGATGCCAGTAGATTGACTTCTTTCCTTTCATTTGGATAGCCTTTTCTTATCATAGGATAAATAGCCTTTCCTTATTCTCTTCTTTCATTTGTACTTCTGCATCTGAAGAAACGGGTTCTAATGCAGAGTTATTAGGTTATTTTGAGGAAGGAGAGCTGAAAAATGTACAATGCCCTCACTAGGACCTCTCGAATACGCGTCAAGTGTGCTATCGTTACACTACGAAGGCATGCTGAAAGGAAGGAGAAAATACCTTACATATTCCCCCTTTTAAAGGGCGACTGGGTATTAGGGGACCCAATTGCGAAATCTTGGCGATAAAGAATCATCATACATCACCTTTGTTTAGTTCATAGGCCACTGTTGAGTCATTAATTTTAATTTTTTATTTTTTTGAATCAGGCGATCTGAAAAATGAGCAATGCTGTCGCCAGGATTCGAACCTGGATCTCTCGAATACGCGCCGAGTATGCTGCCGTTAAACCACAAAGGCATGCAGAAAGGAGAGAGAAAATACTTTATACTATATTTAGTCCTTCGAAACTAGTGCTGTAAATTTATGAATATTGCGTTTGTTTTTGTTGCTGTAACTCCTCTAATAATCGTTTTTCAGCGGTTATTTTAACTTAAACAAACTATTCAAAGCCATCTTGCCGCAACATGTTACGTTATGCCATGCCTGGGCAAACTCAGGCTGCACTAATCGAGAGCAATTGACAACTCCACAAAATATTGTTATTCTACAAATTTCCAATGAACCTTAGACTATTCGTAACAATACAATACATGAAGAATTAAATATTGTGCAGCTTGTAATTGCATACTATAAGCTAGCCACGAAATTTCTTGAAAAATCTTCTTTAATTAATAATTGAAAGTATTAGCAGTTTTTATTCATATGTATGTGCGATCATTTAATGCGTAGGAGGAACCAGCTTCCAGTCGTCATTGCGGGGGTTGAAAGCAAAGACACGAAGATGACGAAATTGGATTTCGACAAATCACCAATCTTTATTTTCATACATATCCAATTAGTTTGGCAGACGTTTATTCAATCATAATTAATTATGATAAATTTCTATGTGCATTGGTTTTTTAAAGACATGACGTAGGCATTTGAGAAGCAAAGCATCGCGGCTTCGGCAGAGCAGCAGTTTAGGGAAGGGAAGAATGACGTAGTTATTATGCCAAGAGTATTTATACTAAGTCTGATGTACAAGTATGGCTAATCTATGACTGGTTAATTTTAATTTTAGTTGCCCTTTTCGAGTAGCGTTATATAAGATACCGAATGTGGAACAACAGATGAATTTAGGGATAGAGCACCGAATCTAGAATGTTAATTTTGAGATCGCCAGTTGTTCTCACAGCAGATATCGTATTTTGTTAAATCTTACAATATATATATATTGTAGCGAGTTCACACAATAAGTCGGTAGCGTATTTAAATTCATTCATTTATTTATACAAGGCTATATGTAAAATACTAACTTAATTTAATTTCTCGTCCAAACGAGAGAAAGTTAAACAAAAATATAAACAATGTTAATAATCTTGTTGATGCCTCAGCTGGAGGATTCTGAGCGGACTGCTCGTAATACAGGTAGCGGCCAGCCCGGCTACCTGTGACAGGATTTCTCCTCAGAGAGAAATAATACTCTTGATAGAGTAAAGGCAGAAGAGTTGCTCTAGGCAGAGCGAACTAAAATTGCTCTTGACAGAGCTGCAGCTACAAGAGAGAAGGTTTCTCTCCCTAGCTAAATATCTAGCTGAAACTAAAATAACTGAGTGGCTAACTGATTTTTGGCAGTCAGTCAGTCAGTTAAAATGGCTTGAACAGCATATAGTCATCCAGACTTTTACTGTTACTTTTGGCATAATTAGAAATGGCAATGCAAGAGGAGGACTTATGATCCTAGTTAAGCGCTCCATTTCCCATTTTTTAACACCACTGCCACAGCTCTTAGCCATTAAGGCCCTAGCTATTACACTCACTCCAAACACAGCACAACCAATCACTGTTATCTCCACCTATTTTCCAATACATACTCCCGCAAGCAGTGTTAAAAATCATTTACAAACACTGCTTAACACAAACAATCGAATCATTATAGGTGGAGACTTTAACGCACACCACCGCGAATGGAATTGCTGGGATATTAATCAACATGGACGCATTATTCATCACTTTGCTCAATCAGCCAACATAAACCTAGCTT
>KK112132.1:143794-156403 GCA_000611955.2 Stegodyphus mimosarum
CATACTCGGCTACTCCTGCTTCAAAATAACTTAATGCCTCTACAGTAGCGCCCAAACTAAGAAAAGGTGGTGTATGATGATTCTCCACCACCAGCATTTGTCGACTGGATCCCCTAATCCCCAGTTGCTCTTTCAAAGGGGGAGTATATAAGGTATTTCTCCCGTCTTCTTAGTATACCTTCGTGGTGTAGTGGTCAGAACAATCGGCGCGTATTCCAGAGGTCCGTGTTCCAGTCCCGACGAGTGCATTGCTCATTTCTCATTCTCATTCATTCTGCTTCAAAATAACGTAATGACTCTACAGTATTACCTAGATTTGTTTAGCTGAGTCTCATGCCTGCCCAGCGGCAATTTAAGTGCGAGAAAGAGTACGAAAATACTGTATTTATTCTCGATACGCATTTTCATTATGTAAGTTGATAGCATATCCAGCTACAGATGAAGTACCAGTGACTTATATCCTGGCAAGGCCAGAGTTATGATTCAGATTTCTGTGTTTCCAAATAGACATTAAGAGTATTAGTGCACATTCCAAATATCCTCGTTAAATAAACTTACGATGATATTAAGGTAATTAAAAATAATGTAAGCTGATCGTAATTATTAGAATTATATCGTATTTTATGGCGATCCTTGACAAAAACAGTGAAAAAACTTAAATTTTGGTGGCGCGCGTAAGGAATGCAAATTCTACCAGTGGAAAAAAAAGTTTAAATATCGATGTTCTAGTAGGGAAAGTTAGAGAGAGTGTGGGAAATCTCTGTGCGTATGGCAAATCTCTGTGCGTGGTTGTACGCAAGCTTCCGCTTAGCAGTTATTGCTGGTTAGACGTGGCTTAATAGCTATTATCTTGCTTCCACTGGAATCATCTACGCACCGTAGGATACAGGATTGTATGAGCCCTGTAGTTTAATTCAACTACTTGTGAATATCTCCAATTTTGAGTTTTGATTCTACTGTTTCAGTTACCGCCCAAGTTGAGGCGTAGTATGTTAGCGTCACATTGACGCATTGTAAAAAATTTAAAGAGTTTAATAAAGGGTAATTTTAACCCTTCTTCGGTGCAATCACTATTTCTCCAGATTCTACGCAACAGATAGACTGTAGAACGTTACAAGGCAAATATTAATTGATCTAGGTTCAGAGATGATAATCAGTCAAAAAGAAACGACAAGTTTTTATAACTTTAATTCTTACAATTTTAACCAATCTCTTAAAACCAGAAATAGTAAAAACCTGTGAACATACTTTAAGTTTAAAGATTATTGATTTAATATTAGAAAACATAAGCACACCATAGCGGCAAGAAAAGTTATGTATATTTAAAATTCTAGCTTAATAGAAATTAGAAGGAAGAAAACTTGCACTTTAAAAGTAAATAAAATTCAT
The DNA here is from genome assembly GCA_000611955.2 of Stegodyphus mimosarum. Taxonomy (NCBI): domain Eukaryota; kingdom Metazoa; phylum Arthropoda; class Arachnida; order Araneae; family Eresidae; genus Stegodyphus; species Stegodyphus mimosarum. Next base: position 145,184 of record KK112132.1, read on the forward strand.
GCTTAGATCAATATTGTTCTTACAGAAACGCTGTGTGTGTTTCTGATCTCTGCGTCCTGTTTCTTAAAGAGAAAAAATATTTCTATATTTTTTATAGTTTCTAACTTTTTCGTTGTTTTTATTCCTCAATTTTTCTTCCCTTCCCCTAAAAAGAAAAGAAAGTCTTAAAGGAAGCCTTTATTTTTTATTTCATTTATCTATTAATTGACTTACTTTTTAGTTTTTACTAAAACTATTAAAACTTTCTACTTCTAATACTTGGCAATTTCACTTATTTGTACGTAGTAAAGGAACGATTGTAATCACGAAAAATTCCGGGTATCATATTTAAACAAAAGTACCCATTTTGATCACTATTGAAAGCAATTTCACTATGCGTTTGCGTGATATCTGTACGTAAGGACAGAATAAGGGATTTTTTTCCCCAAATGAATTATAAATCTGATTTAAAATGGATTCAGAAGAGATTTTTCGATGGCGTCTGTACGTATGTATATATCTCAAACACGAGTAAGCTAAGAAAGTTGAAATTTTGTATATAAGACTACTATAATACATAGTTGTGCACCTCCCTTTTTGTTTGAAATCGGCCTCGCTAAAATTATGTATATATATATATATACCCACTATGTTACTCGGCTCCGTGAGCTCAATTTTTTTATTCTTACCTATTGGTAAATTGCGCATTTTTTTCCTTAAAAATGATTGAATTGTGTTGTTCTTATATTCCACTTCAGATTTTTATGATTTTAGTTAATCTGCATGCAATAGTTGTAGAATTGCCAACAATTTAAAAGTTATTTAAGTGCGGCTAAGCCTAATTTTAGTTTACCATAGTAGACATATTTGTTGACGTTTGAAACTTAGCAGAATAGTGAATTCAGTGTCTGCTCCTTCAGTGTCTTTTTGCCGAGTGGGACCAAAATTAAACTCGTTTTGTGCACCGAAAAATCTGCCTTGTTGCCTGCTGGCCGAATTTCTTGTTTTTGCGTATTCTAACTTTAATTGTAAAAACCCTTTTTTTATGTTTTAACTGTATTTCGAGGAGGATATACCGTAAATTCTGGAACACAATTTAAGGACATGTCCTCCTTATTTCTGAATCAAAATTCAACAAGTGATTCATGTTTAATTCAAAACATGTAATATTTCAGAGTTTAGGGCATGTTCTCCAATTTTTACATATTTTTATAATTTTTTAAACACGTCCAAAATTTGATGCTAATTTTCCATTAATTCTAATAAAAGAGATTTAAAAAAACTTTAAAAAAGAATAAGGACATGTCCTCGTATTTGGTGTTTTATGTTTTATCTATATTTTTCAATTCTTTGTGCACTTTTTATGCATTCTGAGTTATAAAATTTTAAAGAGTTCTATTGTGGTCTATGCGCTATCAACGAAATAGATTTAATTCAATGTGTTTAAATGAAATGCAAGAAAAAATGCGTATAATTTAATATTCCGTTTAGTTGTGAGGATCTGAAGTTTAACTAACGTTTATTTTATTTTAAAACTTTACTATCATCTCTTATTTTCCACTTCCGGCCAGAATTAACGCCTGATTATGTTTATGCAAATTGTACTTACTAACGCTTAAGTATTTAAGTTGTGGCTTTTTCCAAGAGTAGAGTAGAAGGAGAGGGAGAGAGCGCTCTTGCTAAGAGGCTTCATGCGACCTTGCCATCAGTCACTGTCCGCCTTTAAGGCCTTAAGCTTATGTTTTCGCAGTTTGCGTACTACAGACGTAGTCACTTAAAAGGCCAGTTTTAGTGCTAGTCATCTGTGTAAAATATTAAAAGTTAGCCCTTATTTAAATTTTAGTTAACTAGTAGTCTTATATTCTTTTACGTTCGGACCACAAGCGGTTAGTCTTTGTATCGCGAAGTGCAGGAACGTCTGTAAAATCGATAAGCAAATAAAGGGTAATTTTAACCCTTCTTATCTGTGTTGTATCTTCTGCACACGGCGAACATAGCTTTTAGTAAGCTCCCTGTTCCTACTCATGACTCCAGTTATGTTTGCAAAATCATCTACAAGAAACAGTAGTCCTGATATAGTCAGAGGTGTATACATCAGATTTTTTAGTTTGGTGTCATGTGGTGTCACATCAGATGTCTCAGTTCCATTTCCCTAAAAGGAGATAATGCCTGATTATGACTTATTTTAGTAGAAAACATCTCTATTACCAGAAGAGGAGAGACAACAATGCCAGCCAGTCTCGAAACGCAGAGAGTTTTATTGTAAACCAAAACATCAGTCTAACGCTTACTTTCCCATAATTTTTATTACGAATATGGTCACTTCTTTCCCTCCAGCATAACTGTGCATTTAGAACACACGTGTCAAAGATTCGAATTTATTGGGGTGTTTTTGTTTTCGTAGTTTCATGAAATATTATTTTTCTACCTTAATATTTAATGAAATTTACTGAATTCGAATGCAATAATCAAAATAATTCTTGATGTGCTTACTTTAAATTTAGCATTATGAAATATTTTACTATACAATAGTTTTTATTTCCTACTGGATTCAGAATAGCTCATTCATAAATGCTAGTACTGTATAAATAAAATCACATTAAATTTTTAAAAACATTAGCATCGGGAAAGAAAGGGACACAGCATTTCCGTAAAACGTTAAAATGACTTTAGTAACATCTGATAAAAACAATTAGCCCTTATTCTTCTTATTAAAACCTTGTTTAATAATCATACATAACTGAAACTGACTTAACATCTCAAATATTAAAAAAGATGGAAAACGATAAGGAACATTAACGGCAACTTTCCTGAAGAGTTGTAATATTATGCAACCTATACCTACTAGACAACCCGTAGTGTTAAGTAGTGGCTTGACTTAGACGAATATCTACGACATAAATAATCCATTTCGATTCATTTGAAAGTAAAGATGAAAAAATTTGTTTTTTGCGCAGAATGTTATTTCTGAGCGCCGAACTACGGAATATTAAGCAGACGTTCCACAAGTAACAGATTAAGACGCATTGATAATCAGATATCCGTACCGCTCCCCACTACTATCTGTAGAGCGTCGGAAACCTTACTTGAAACCACGACATCCCTCATTAGAAACTCATTTCAAATATTAACTGGTTGCACTGCCAAACAAGGGCTGTTTGTTGAATTATATTTGATATTTGACAGAACAGTTTGATAATACTAATGGGACATTTGAACACAAGTTATACATATATATATGCAGTAGCACTTGCTCATATATAAAATGCATGCAAATACATTAATGTATGAAGTACATAAATCACATAAAGGCGCATATAATGTATCTAAATAGAATTGAATTGCTGAAGCATTTATAACCAATACATAAAACACTTATAAACGCATAAATTTCCTATAGGCACATCAAACACGAATAAACAGAGACAGTTACGACGTACAGACCCACACACAACACTTGTTGAAGTGCTGTTAACTGTTTGCATTTCGATATTTATTTACATGGCACGGTTCGGATACTAAGACGTAACTGCAAAATAATGGTACACACAGGTAATAAGTTGATTGGATTATCGTATAGCATCATATATATGTAACAAAAGTAGAAAAGACGTAGTAAATGTTAATAACGTAGCACGTAGATGGCATATTGAAAAAGAAGAATTCTTATTAATGCTAATCCATAATGAATAGAAAACTTGGCAGTCGAGGTAGATTAAATTACATTTTGATTTTAATTCACCGTTCTCTTCTCAGGCGAAGAACTCCCCACTGTTCCTTCAAGCAAACGCAAAAGCGTCTCCACCCTTCACTGTAAAATAGTGAAGTCGTTTGGGATGAACCAACAAGGGATCTACCAAAATTTAGCTGAAATCGCTTCTTTTCTCACTTTTCCATTATCCGTCGTTGGAAAAGGTCAACAATCGAACCTGATCCCCGCAACATGTAAGCCATCAGGTTTCCGTGTAAATAAATTCCTCTCTTTAGCATCGGTACGAGCCCCCTTTTAAGTGATCAGAAATTAATAACATAATGGGAATTACTAATAATTATATAAATAACTAGAATTTCTAATTGTCTCCATTCTATGAATCGCAGAATAATTGTATTCTAGGTACTGGCCTCCAGTAAGGCCCCAACTTGTTCCATATACCATTTACTTCTTTGAAAAAGTTGATAAGAATATCCCAGACGAATTCTCGAATTCAAACACAGTTTTAGATACTAAAAATAATCTTGAAAATTTCTGAAGTTCAGACACTTTTTCCTAGTTGCCAAATAACTTTACAGTTATAAAATTTTTACCATTGGTCCAGAAATTAAAGATTCATTAATTTTACATGAAGGAGGGAAAAGACAGCAAATTAAAATTAGCGAAACAAATAAATTTAAAAACTATTAAGTGTTGCATAAAAGTCAAGATTTAAAATTAATAAATGAATCGGTTAATAACCTCTTTCACCAAACCAATCAAACAACCAATAATTCAAAAGAATAAACCCAAACAAAAGTTAAGAATCAAGTTTTCAAAAATAGACTACTATAATAATTTTTTCTCCTAGAAAGTTATTAAAAGATTAATCATTACCAATTACCAGTTCAAGTAAAACAATTGCAATTCTCAACAACTTTAGATCTTAATATCTTGAAACAATCAATAAATTCAATATAAGTAAATCACTGTCTAATTAAATTAAACCACATTAAATAAAAAAAAGCTAGGAAGTTACAAAAATTATATATCAAATTAAATTAGCTGACAGGTTACTGAACAGTTAATAGTACACATGTTTATACTCTATGTGTTTCTTATAATATACTGATGCAGGAATAGTATATGATCTTTTATACTGATGGAGTATTTTGTTCTATCACCTTCAATATTACACTGGTAGCTCGGTCCGAGGCTCAAATCTCATTAAGAGGCTGGCTACATGGGCGTTTTCATGGTTTTTCCCAATGTGTAACGTGTTTACGAGCCAGTTTCCCTTAGAAAGTTCTCCCCGAAGGCATCCCTACCCTTAGATAGCCCTTGAAGCTTTGCATTAATCACACAAACCAAACCAAACCACCTTCAGTACTGTATTCTTTAAACTGCTTTATGTTTGTAAGCAGGAGCATTTCTATTTGTTCTTAAAATTTTCTCTACGTGTGCCTCCCCTCCCCTTCTTGGAAAATTTAATTTTCCCGTGATAGCCCATGTCCGCAAGAGGAGAGTTTGGTTTCTTTTTTCAATGTTTAACTGGTAAATATTAATACTTTCTGTTCATGGAAAAGGTTCTAGTAACTTAGTGAGACAACTACAGCGTATTATTTTTATTACGAGAGTGCTTTATTTTGCACTTTTTAGAAAAAGAGCAGCAGTCCTATTGTATGTCTTAGCGATGACCTAGCTTCTGAGACTTTTAAAAAACAAATCTTTCACAAATGTGGGGCAGTTTTTTAAGGAGCGTATGGGAAGAAAAATCCCCAAAAAAGTCCACGTATCGCCATTAATGCAAAGAGTAATGTTATAATAATTCATGGCATACATTTTTCAACAATTATACACCCATCCAGGCCCTCTCAAAATACCTTCCTTTTTCCTGTCTCCCCTTGAAAACATTTTGATAATTAATCATAACGCGCCTGAACATAATGGCATTCATTGCGATTTCCTTGCACATATTTACTCTCATAACATTGGAAGGATTACGGCCAATAACGAAGTCTGTCCATTATACCCATGCTGCCATTTTCGTAATGGCAGTGTTGAAGTTAAAATTCGTGCGACTCGCCTGTTAACTGCGACCACATAAATCACTAGCCCAAGAGTGGAGCTTGTCATGATTTGAAAGACTCTTCAGCTCTTTAACTGGTCTACCTTAACAGCGATATTTCCTCTAGAATGGTCTCCCATTAATCATATACGATATACAAGGGTTTTCAGAAATTTGAGCCAAAAGCTACTGTCTTCAAACAGCGCCATCTGTTTAATTAGGCGTGAGTTAAGAATGTTGGCGGAAGTCTCAAAGTGCCATTAATATATTTCTGGAAAAGTTAGAGATGTTTATGATTTCGCATTTACGAAGTCACGACAGTTTTGAGTCGTATTCGAAAGGAGAATGACACTTTGTTGTTGTTTTTTGCACAAAAGAAGAAACACATATAGATAATAAAATACTTATCTTTACGAGCCCTCTGGGCTATATAATGGGATGAAATGTTAAAACATGGCTAGACCTATACTATCTGACTGAAGCACATCGGGGAATAAAAACGTAAGAAGAAAGCATATACGAATTTTTATGGCCTTTTATTCGAAATAGTTAGGTTATAAAACTCAAACGTGCTTAAAGTTACCTTGTTTAAGATTCCTCCTTTAAATATTAACTTATAAACCACTACTTAAAGTAACGGATAAGTTTTTATTATTAAAACCCAAATTGTGTATAGATGCAAAAAAAGAAATTATATTTTAAAGACAAAAATGGAGTAACATAAAAATTTCTAAATATTTTTTATAATTTTCTAGACTGATTTTTAATGGCTATGAAACGAATAACCCAAAGTTTATATGACTTCTTATAAAGCTCCTTATCAAACAATTTTCATTTGCTTCTTCGGGAAGGATACAAAACACAGCATTGGTTCATATGATATAGAAATATACAAAACCTAATATTCCTACTCCGCTTATGGTACTATTTTAGTGTCAGTTTATGAACTTTGCTTCTAAACAGAGCGGTTGAATATTAAAAGAAATATATTATTTCGTTACCTTGTTGCTCCTTAATCTTTTCTAAATGTCTTTACTGATAAAGAAAAAACGAAATAGCAGATTTTCTTTATACTATACAAACATTGTAAATATTTAGAGTAATCGTCCCGGTATCTTAAGAGAAGTGTTTAAGCTCTTCTTAAGTATAAATAAAATAAATGGAAAGATTTAAAAACCTCTTTCCTGAGAACATTACTTTACGTTGTTGGTGGTGTAAATTGTAACCACTGATCATACTCATAGATGACAAATCGAATGACAGAGAATCTTATGGTTTTAAACTATGTTCAAGGTCTGGCACCTTTGATTTCTTTACATATTCGGAGATGATTATTGTTAGTGAAGAGAGGACGCGGACGTGGATGGATAAAGATAATTCCGTTTCCGAAAAGGATGAAGGTGGCAACGTCATGCAGAGTAAGAAAGTTACGTAGAAGGAAGTTGATGAAGAATTGCAGACTTTCATAAGATTTCCTGAGAAATGTTCATATATGATGTTACGCATCCTCATAGTATACGCAGCGGATTTTTTAAATTAATGCGACTATCTTACAAGATAGCATATATCTGAAGTTTTATGCTCTCAAACTTCATAATTTTATATGATAATAAATCTGGTACTTTAAAATATTTTTTAATTTTATTTTTCTGAAATATGAAATTCTGTTATGTGCATCCTGCTTTAATTTCAAAAGGCCCTTAATAATTTATACAGTTTTAATATTCTGCCTTAATTTCTTGGACATATTTCAAGATGCGCGTATATATACCTTCCTCTAAACATGACAAAAAGTATTCCAGACCGTATATACTACCTTGCCCGTGAGAGTCCGAGAAAAATCTTCGCACAGTGGAAAAAAATAAAAAATATATAAGTCTCATAACAGTGCACGGCAAATTTATGAATACAAACAGAGTTACAAATTTCGAAAATCTGTTTGCTTAGTATGGAGAATTAAGTGAAAAAAACATATAACTAAGCTCCTATACAGCCAGCTTGTTCATGCGGTTTTAAACCGCGGTTTAATTATCATTGGTTACCGCCAGGCTGCTTCTAGGTTCATACAAACGATAATCATTCCAAATCTTCAAGGTTTTTTTTTACGAAACCAAAGTCAAAAAAACTAAATTTTTTGTCACTTTATGCAAGTATTATAAAATCGCATGTATGGTTAGGATTGCATTGTGTTATTTAATGACTGAACCAGTCTCAAGGAAGGAATCATTTTGTAGGAATTTTTCAATTAATTAAGTCATGTACACATGCCTGAGTGCAAACCTCGAAAAGCTCATTCAGCTGCCAAAAATAGAGATCTGAGTGAATTATTAGTATCCTGAAGCCTTAGCCGTTCTCAGCTCTAATATATCATTACAAAACAAAAATCCAACTCGCAAATGGTAAAAAATAATTATATCCTCCAGGTAGCACATAATTGTCTTATTTTTATTTTTTGTTTAAAGTTTTTTCATATACAGCTGTTGAATAAATTCAAATTTTTCCTTTTACATTTACACCATTACGTCATTTAATGGAATCTGAGATGTATAACAATAGGCAAATGACAGGGTCTTTGAAGAAATGCTGATGCCACATATTAAATGATGGCAATAAATAAAGGAAATAAATATAGGTTCTCCTTCACAACAAAGGCGAAAGTTACCTAATTTAAAAGGAGGCTAAAGAATTTAAAGATTAATGTTATAAATTAGATATATAAATAAATATATAGGCCTTACATAGTCAATAACTAAAAACCAATTAAGAGGTTAAAAAGAAAGAAAGTTTTTACTATGTAATAAACGGCATTGGGAATTTAGTGCAAATATTCATAAAAATTTACATATGATATGTTATAAATCAGTTAAATATATAAAAAAATTAAGACATAAATATTAAGAAGCATGTTAATTGCTTTTAAGTCGTTTAATTAATAAACCAATTGGGGAAGATGAAACAGCATTCGAAACATAAAACGGCATTTCTGTAGAACTGGCTATTTGTCAGGCAATGCAGAATTCAAATTAATCATTTCAATTCTGCTAGAATGCATATAGAAAGATGATAAAGGTCCCTGTAATGTAACATAACTAATATAATAATTAAAACAATTAGACAGCTCCAGAACTTTCTCTTGTCAATGTATTCAGTTATTAAGTTTCTAAGAGCGGTGAATTCATTAAACAGCAAAATACTGAAATCTATGTAAATAATATTACCTATTCCGAGAATTATGTTTTCCTTAATTGGAAAAACTGGTCCTTAAAATTCAAAATCTTTCTGTTTAACGACTGTCTTGCGTCAGATACATATTCTACAGAAATAATTTTGGCCATGCGCGTTTCCTGTTTTAAATATTATTTTAAAAGAACAAGGCAAAGTAATGATCAATGTTTCCCGTTTCCTCCTGATTAAATAGATACATTGGGTTCCACAGCGGAAGGGAAGAGATGTAGACTACTCCTTCTATTGTATACAAGTAAAAAAATGTGTTTTACTTTTGTTTCGTATTGATGGTTGTATAGTATACGTGCAGTACATGTGCTTCTGTCTTATTCACTATTTTAATCTATAATATATTTATAAGCCTCAAAAATAATATAATCGAATAAAACGTTTATTGATACCTTTGTTCTCTCAAATCTTTGTCTCCCCTTGGAAACGTTTCTGCGTACGCTCATAAGCAAATAAAAAAGAAAACTTGATCCTTTATTACAACTCAAATAATTCTTAAATGTGACAGGTGCAGATATGGGAGACACAAGATACACTATGATATTTTACAGGTATTATCTCCTCACACTAACCGTCTAGAAGAAGGAACCTTCTAACGTATCACGAGAGCTCTCTTGAGCAAATCTTGAGGTACTGGATGTTTAAAATGGTTATTTACCGGATGAGAATGCGTTCCGTGCGTCCGCTATCTTTATGTGTTAGAGGGCTATCATATTTGATTACTATTCACAGTACACAGATTTGCAATCAGCCTCCATTGGTATTAGTGGGTCAATCTTCCAGAAGCTTTAGCACAACTTTGTAATGTAACGTTAAGAATATTGTTTAAGTTGATTACACATATATAGTTATGTTCATTTCACAGAGTAAAGTTGCAATAATAGATTGAACAGCTACTGATACAGATACTTCGTAAGATTCATTAATCAGGAAGTAATAGTTAAAGAAAAGATTGAAACACAAATTAAATGAAATTTCCGAAACTTTCAAATTTTATATTACGCCCAAAGGGCCCTATACAATGTTGTGTGTTTTTAACACGTTTTTTAACGTTTGGGGTTAAATTTGTTTACCAAATATCGTGTTAAACCCCATAAAATTCAATTCAATGGCAATATCCCAAAATATTTCAAAACATCATATCTTTAGAATTTCTGACAGATAGTCCTGGCGTTGAAGATAAAAAAAAAATTTTTCCGTACAGTGTTGCCATTGCTCGCTTTTAAATCGCTGATTTTGTTAATCAAACATTCGTTAAAGTTTTACAAAATATGACATAGATAATAAACAAAATTCAAAATTCAAAATTTGGGCTTCTTCCAGGTGCCCTTGTTTGAGTGGAGTATTATATTATTCAAAATTTTATGGCTTTGTACCGTTGTTTTTCCCCCATGCAAGAAACATGCATACATTCATGCAGATTCTTCAATATTTAATTTCTTTAAATATAATTCAGGGAGATAATATTTGGTGGCAACAATTTAAAAAGTGATTCGTTGTTTATAATGAAACGCCACAAAATGCCCTTCTGAGCTACATCCCATTTGGGCTAATAAGATACCTTAAATTATAACTATATACAAAATGATATAAGGCAATTTCGTAATTGGGATTTCGTGATTTCAGAATCATGTTAAGTATTAGAGTATTATTACAGGGATTGTTGTTTCTGTTTTGTAAAATGCCCTGTCGTGCTTTGGAGATGGTCAGTGGTCCGAGTTGCTTGATATCACTTAATCTTGGTATAGGGCTGTTGAGTTCCGAGTTCATTGTTCATCAAGTTTAACTAAAGTTCATCAAGTTAAGATTTAAGTTCGCTAATAATTTTATAGTTTACTGAACCCAAACTTGAACCCATTTGGTTATTGAGGTATGCTGGTTCTATTCTCGTTGCTTTGCTAGATGTCTCGCTGCTCTGTGGTTACCGGGAGAGGTTTGACAAATTTCTGTCCCATATGAGCTAATCTACATTTTTCAATCTTATGGTTAAAGCAATTAGAAGAGGTCTGAATGCTTGGCGATTCATGACGGATGGCATAAGTGAAGGTCTGTGGTTAGTTGACAACTGAAGGCATAGTGATTGGCATCTCCCTGATCTCAGCATAAGCATATTTCTATTGTTGTTGTTCCTCTTTTAAGGAAATGTTCAGGGAATAGTCCTTATCTTGTTAAATATTGAGTGAGGTGGGACTGGACATTTCTTGTTGTTGTGCTGACTTTTGGGTAAAAGGTGAGGACTCTGTGTTGG
>KK112132.1:156433-197123 GCA_000611955.2 Stegodyphus mimosarum
CCAGACATCTATCACATATAGTAGTCTTAACAATGTTTCAAAGATGAGATTTGGGGGGCTTAATTGATAAGGGCATTCATTCTTGATTTTAGGCGGCTTCATTGGCCAGTTTGTCTGCCTGGTCGTTACCCACATGATTATTATGGCATTTGATGCAAGTGATGAAGATGTTGAGGTTTCTTAAGTTTTTGTATGATTGACTGATTTCAAATGCAATGGAGTATGGATTATCTGGATTAAATATGAAGAATATGGTGATTTGGCTGTCAAATTTTATATTTAGAATCTCTACATTGTGGAGGTTGGCTAATTGTATTGCCGATTTAATTTCCCATAATTCAGCTTGATGGATCTATGAAATTAGTTGCTGAGATGGCCTTTCCAGTTTATTGAGCTCTGAATTGTATTCTGAGCAAAGCTGATTTTTTCTTGACTCTGGAACCGTTACCATAAGGGATTACTGTATTGCGTAGGGCGAGAATGCATTATTGATAAATTTAATTTTGCGTTGAGATTCGGCTGGATATCTATTGTAAGATGAAAGATGGACTTCTTATTCTTTAGCAGTAAAACTCTTGTCTACAGATGAGATGTTGCTTTTGAGTTGTAGGACCTTGAAGTAAATGGCTTCCTAACTTGCTTATAGGTGGAGAGGAATAGTGTCAACAAGGATATTTAATATTGAGTTTGACGTTATTTTGTAGCCGTAAGTGTCGGTCGGCTACACAGGTCGAATTTGCTAGAAATGGAAAAATCGAAAATTCAAAGCGCAAGATAGTGTAAGAAAAATCTTTCATTGATGTCAGACTCAGAGTACTGAACATTTGACACCAGACTTTAATCCAAAACTGAGCTAACTGATTCAATTTAATTCTTCTTTGCGTCTTATATAAAACTTCCCGAAACAGTGCCAGGTTAGGTAAAAAAAATTGAAAATACACTCACGTTTGTGAAAATTGCAACACCAAGAAGGAATAGTCATAATTGAATGCAATTTAATACACAGTTGAGTGGTAGTGGTACAAATAAATGATTAAATGTTCAAAGCAAACAAACAAGAACAAGAGATCAGAATCAGTATTTTGTGTGGCCACCACGCGCCGCAATAAGTGCTGCTACACGACGTGGCATGGAGTCAAACAAAGTTTGAATGTCTGACTGAGGAAGAGCATTCCATATCGTTTGTACGCGTACCCAAAGTTCGTCTGCAGACGCAACAGGACGAGGATCACGAGCAAGACGCCGACCAATGACATCCCACACATGTTCAATTGGCGACATATCCGGGGAACACGCAGGCCAAGGAAGAAGCTGTACCTGCTGCGCTGCAAAGAAGGATTTAACAATCCGAGCAGTATGAGGGCGGGCATTGTCCTGTTGAAATACAGCGCCTGGCAAGCTTTGAAGGAAGGGAACAGCTTCGGGCTGTAGAACTTCACGGATATACCGGTTGCTGTTCAGATTGCCCACAATTCGTAGCAATTGAGATCGTCTATGATATGCTATGGCGCCCCAGACCATAACTCCGGGTGTTCGTCCACTGTGGCGTTCGATAATGCACTCCGGAAGGTGGCGTTCACCGGCATAGCGTCTGACACGAATGCGGCCATCATGGTACCACAAATTAAAGCGGGATTCGTCAGAAAACACGACATGCTGCCAATCAGCACGCCAGTCTCTATGCTGATTGGCCCATTGTAGCCGCAGGCGGCGATGGTCGTGCGTTAGGGGGATCCTGTATAAAGGAGTCCGTGCGCGCAGTCCACACTGCAGCAGACGTCTACGAATTGATGAAGCACACAATGAAACACCTGTAGCTATTGACCACAGTGCTGCCAATTGTCTAGAGGAAGCTGTACGGTCCGTCCGCGCCATGCGGACCAGGTGTCTATCATCGCGAGCTGACGTCACATTTCGGGGTCCACTCCCGGATTTCCGAGTTGTCCGACACTCGTCCGTCCACTGCTTCCAAACGCGCATCACTGTGCTGCTGTTACGCTGCACACGAGAGGCTACTGCACGATACGACAATCCAGCTTCACGAAAGCCGATGATTCTCCCTCGTTCAAACTCTGTAAGTTGTTCAAATCTCGCTCTCTTTCGTCGACGAGGCATAAGTACAGATTGAGTTAACGTTTACCACTAGCAGATAACCACCGATAACCATACACGCCTCGCTACAGCCGTCTATTTATTCGGATCCATCAGCCGTTCAGAGGGCGCTGCTCAGCATACGCATGCGCTACGGATTTGCAATTCTAATCATTTGCATATCATGCGCTACTTTGCATTTCCTGAAAATTTCAGCTCACTCGCGTAAGTCCTTCATGGTGTTGCAATTTTCACAAACGTGAGTGTACTTCCATTTAAGATATATAATGGGCCTTCAAGTTCCATATGGCTGCTAAATATGGTTTTACTCAAGTTATTTATACATTACCAACTGTTATTTGCTCCGAGAGGCAATTTAAGAATTAAATTAGTAAAGCATATAAATACACAATTATTATATACAAATTAAAGATATAAAAGAAATAGTCATAAATTTAGTAAACAAATAAAACTAAATGCACATTAATGCAAAAAATTAATAAATAAAGCTAAATACACAATAATACAAAAATATGCAAATAAATAAAAGTAATATACATTAATAAAGAAATTCCATACACAATAAAATGTACACTGAAACACTTATTCTAATTTACCACGATATCATTAGAGCTTCAGCGGAATAATGGTAAATTACACCTTTCTTTAAAAAAGTTCAAAAACTTTACAAACAGCTTAAACACTCATAAATTTAAGACTTATGTGTGGCTCTTGATTAAGCCCATAAGCTATATTTATAATAAGAAACTCAGCATATTTATTTATAAGGATAGCAAATTGGCTTTGATCCATTTTTTTCATGAAGTTTATCTTTATTGTCAGAATACAGCGGTGTGGTCAGGAACATTGTATTGTACTAATAAACTGTTGAACAGCTGCACGGATTAAAACTACTTTAAATATTAATTCCTGGATCTGTGAAGATAATTGGACGACTTTATCGTCTTGTCTTAAACATTTAAGCACAATAACGCTACCTCAGAAGGAGATTTAAAATAAACCTTTTTATTGAATAGTCGACCTAGCTGTTCCATAACGTATGTAATAACAGAAAACAATAACCGCAATTTGCGCAAAAACAGAAGCAAAAATTAAAATAAAATTGTAACATTAAATTTAGGCAGCAAACGCGCCTACAAGCTGTGGCTCAGACCCTCAACTTTCGTAAGCAATTATGATGAGAAAAGCTTAAGTCCACTAAAGCAATTTAATCTTTAGAATTGTATGTAAGATTTATCTGGATTAGCGTATTATTTCCATGTTGATTCGTTTCTGAGCCTTCTATTTCTTGCGTCACTTGTCACAAGAATGCAAATTAGGTTGCATTTAAATAGCAAATGAGACTCCCACTTAGTGAGCCTGTATATTTGGTTAATATGTTTAAAGCTACAAACAAACGACAATAACAACAACCACAATGTGATGTTTAACTAAACTATAATTAGTTACAAGGTAATCATATTACATAAATTATTATTTAATTGCTGTCTGATACTATTCTAATAATTATATAAAATATTATTTAATCACTCTTTAGTCAGCTACACAAAAGCGACCGTACACATTTCAAGCTAAACTTAGACGAAAAATGTTTCTATTGCCTTGCCATAACGTTCTCTGATGGCCAAGGATGTCTGCCAGTGTGAGTGGTTAAGACCACTACATACTGACATTTTTACCTCGTTTCGATTTTATCTCAGGTGAATATATTTGCTGCATGGTTGTTTTTCAGGGTTTTCCAGCCAGTTCCTTCAAAGCGTCCTTCATGAAGGCATCTTCTTCTTAGTAGTAATAGCCCTCGTGGAACTAACAGCTTAAGTAACTCAAATGAGCTGAAGATGAAGCAAGATGGCTTGAAATCCAAAGCTCGAGAATTGTGAACATACATCAACCCTCACGAATTGTTGGCATAAACATGGGAATTTTACAACATAGCTTATAGTTGATTCACGAATTTTAAAATATTTACAGTCCAATAAATATACAATAAAGTATTAAGTGTATAATACTAACATAAATTTATTACTTAACTACAGTATCATTTACTATAGACGGATAATTACTCTTAAGTTCCAACTAATAATATAAGAATTAATTATAATATATATTCTATTTTGCATCTTAACTACAAAATTAACGTTGATTCAATTACATACGCACAACACTTTCAAAACATAATTTAGTATTTTACGCGTTACGTTCAAACAACAATTTTGGGCTGTAAGATAATTCAAATAACATACCGAAACAACTCCCACACAAACCTGTTTGAACTTTAGCGATTTTACATTTGTTTATGTTTGCCAGAGTTAAAAGTTCCAAATAATTAAATTACTCAAAAGCATAAAGCCCACTGAATATAGCATACACGTTTCACTTTCATGCACTTAAGACGAAATTTCACTTAGTTTCAATCAGCAGGTAAAAACAACAAACATTAGTTCAAATTATGCGTTGCACGAAAATAAAATAGCAGATTAACTGTAAATAAATTTACAGCAATTTAATTTATTTCAATATTATGAATTACTTTAGGCTTGACTATAAAATAAATATTGCAGTTGCCCCTAGCTATTGAACAAAAATTTTTCAACTTTATGTATTCATTATATTTAATAAAAACGATATCTCGACTTCTCTTACATCATGAAGAGCCTTTTAGAAAATCGGTTGATTTATTAAAAACTTTGAAGACCAGTTTCAAGATTTGTGCAAATAACGTTGTCTTTCCTTATGGCTTATCTTCGTGGTATAATTGGAATGCACCATCCCACTAGCAGTCGGAATGACAGGAATTCGAATCCCAACGAAAGCATCCGGGATTTTTCTTGTATCGAAAGCCCTAATGTTTCTGCAGTTTTTCATGATTTAACTTTCTGCTTTGAATGTAATTATTATTAAAGTGCTAATTAAAATTTAAGTGAATAAAATATAACTTACACGTTTTAAGTAGGAAAAATTCTAAGAAATGTAATCTTTTCGAGTTATAAACCATTTGTTTTGTTCTGAAAACAGAAATACAGTGCTCCATTGTTTATAATTTATTAAAAATGATTCAATTTTAAAATATTTAATAAAAATATATTAGCCTTACAAGGTATTTCTCCCACCTTCTTCGCATGCCTTCGTGGTGTAGTGGTCTGCATGCTCGATGCGTAACCCAGAGGTCCGTGGTTCGACTCCCGGCGAAGGTTTTACTCATTTTTCATTCTTCTGCTTCCAAAAAAATCCTAATATCTCTATAACTGGCGCCCGAACTAAAAAGGTGGTGGATGATGATTCTCCACCACCTTGATTTGGCGATTGGGTCCCCAAAACCCCAGTCGCCCTTTAAAAGGGGGAGTATATAAGGTATTTCTCCCGCCTTCTTCACATGGTGTAGTGGTCTGCATGCTCGACGCGTAACCGAGAGGTCCGTGGTTCGATTCCCGGCGAAGGCGTTGCTTATTTTTCACCTCTCCTGCTTCGAAATAACCTAATGTCTCTACAGCCTTGAATATGCATTGCAAATTTTCTTAATTCTAATGACGACTCCTCAGATTTCAGGAATCAATTAAGTTTTTCCTTAAATTTTTGAGAAATACCTGAGACAGCAATTTCATATAATTTAAAATCCCGAATCTGAATACTGACAATCCATACTGAATTAGCAAATAAATAATAAGCAAATAAACATATTCAGATTTCTTACTCTTCATTCTCTTCCTTATTTGAACCTGATACAATAGGCACAAAAGAATTTCGTGTTTGAACCTGGCACAGGAGACGCAAGAGGTTTACCTATAAACAATACTTACTCCGAAAAATATACGCATACGTCAAAAAATATTCTTTTACCTCCATACTGAAATCTCTTAAACTAAAACACACGCTGCGTGGAAAGTATTTTCGAGAAAAATCAATACAAAATGTTGAGAGAACTTTTACTTCTCGAAATGAAACTGGAAACAAGAAGAATTACATTTTGCAAACATTTCAAACATATTTAGTTACAAGAAAAAATGAGATGGGAAGTTCGCCAAATGCTCATTAAATGGAGTCAGTATAATGGAAGAAGGCTCAATAATTCACACAAATTTAAAAGAGTCAGGACACACAAACAGACTTCCTAAAAAAATGGAAGTGGGCTCCAAATAAAAGGAAAATACAAGCTGTTTTTGACAAAAATATTAAGGAACCAGAAGTATAAAGTTTCAACCATTTGATGTCCTAGTTCACAAACTGCTGGCAATTTCACTTAATCTTGATATGACGTAACAATGACATCATACCTTAGTTAAGAAACTTAGTTACCCTAAACATTTACTCAAAATTTTAAAAACATTTTTCGCTCACATTTAAATAATAAGTATGAGAGAAACAATGTACATTTCCTTGTATAGTCTTATAGGGAATTTTTGCATTCTCCTATGCATGCTCTCATGCTGTAGGTGGCTGGAATGACCACCTAGCTGGTAGAAGATCCGAGTTTGGAATACGGGTGAGCTATTTTTTAAATCTTCAGGATAACCTGTTGAACTGTTTATCGTTACAACCAAGATTTAAACGATTAATTCTCTGGATTCTTCTCACTTATATTTTAAATCTATTAACTGATAGCAAATGAACGATCCGTGGCTCGAATCTTCGTGGGTGCACAATCGAGTTTTTACATTTCTTATGCCAAAAACTTATCATATAGTCTCTACTGTCTCTCGTGACCTTGACCTTTGAGAAGTGAACAGAAATGATGTTAATGATAAGACGGCAGCTCATTGTGGCATCTTCCCTCTAGATAGCTGTCCGGCCTTTCAGAAATGTTAATATCACTATGTGTAACGGAAGCAATGTTTACTTCTTGCATGACGTTTGAGGAAACAGTTTTGGTTGTGTTTGAATTCATCTATTCAAGAAGAACACCTTGCAAAGCTTATGGCACTTACTGTTGGATTTGAGAGTGGTTTGGTTTCCCACCTTTACATCTAGCTCTGTGGATTCTACAATATCAGGTGCCACTAATTTCATTAAATGAGTCATCGTGATGCAAATGATATTTCCAGATCTATGCAGACAAAACGTCTATCAAATTTTCCTTAAACTTTATTCAGTGTCTACTTGAGAATTAGCATAAAACTACAGATAACAAACAGTTCACCAGACTAATGCTATGTTTCACATATCAGTTTTAATCTAAGAGGAACTATTATTCTATCCGATTTTAACTTGCTACACCTTCAAATAAAGTTTACTGTTTTGGACAGGACTTATCCGAAATCAGCTATACCATCCTATATTCAAATTTAAATACGATTTTAATATCCACCGTATCATTCTAGATGTTAAATTCTTTGCATTTTCTAATTTTATCAAAGCTACATAGCCTGTAAGTATTTCATTGGTTTTTTCTGAAAAGTAAACTCTAAAATGTTTAACTGCGTATACGCATACTAATGTTTCTCTGTCGTTATTGAAAGATTGCGTTCCATTTAGCTCATTGTCCTACTATAATATTCCATAGGGTGACTTTCTTGCATAATACTACACCTAATGTGTAATTTGAGGCATCTGTATAAATTTCTAACGTTAATGTTTATTTTATTACAGTCTATAATTTTTAATTACGGAATTGAAATTGAAGTTTCTTTAAGAGCTTCAAATGCTCTGTTTGCCTCTTCTGACCATTTAAGTGTGATCTTTTTTTCTTTTTAGCTGTAATAAAGGCTCCACGATGTGTGACAGCTTCTTTATAAATACGAACACATTCCGAGAAGGGAAGATAATGTTCTGGCAATGTTTGAAGTCTGAAAGACTCGTTGGTTTTTTATTCCTTCTTACTTTATTTTAAATTCCAAATATCTTAATTGACTGCAGTCAAATTTATATTTTTTGACGTTTACTTTTAATCCTGTCTCTTTTATTTGTGACAACACTTCACTAAGGTCTTTATCGTGTTCTTCCAATGACTCTAATGTTACTACACAGTCCAGTCACATTAATGTGACCACCACGTACTTTCCATGTCAGAGTTAAATAACCAATCACAGAAGGCAGGTGGCAGCACAGTGCAGTTGAGTGTGTATAAAGGGTGTGTGAGGGCTTCGGAAAACATTTCAATCGTTGGCGTAATGCAGAAACGAAGCGATTTATCCGACTTCCAAAAGGGCATGATCATTGGCTTTCGGGCCAAGGGTGGAAGCATTTCCGAAACGGCTGAGTTTGTGAACAGTTCGCGTGCCGCCGTGGTAAAAGTGTACCGTGCATGGCAAAATGGGACTGTCCAAAATCAGCGACGTGGCAAATGTGGTGCACCACGGGCCATAGATGACAGAGGCGAACGACGGTTGCGGAGATGCGTTCGGGCAGATAGACGGGCTACCGTTGAGCAACTGACCACCAAAATGAACCAAGGGGCTACCAAAAGTGTCTCCCAAAGTACTATTCAGCGAACATTGCTGCGTCTGGGCCTCCGAAGCAGACGCCTGGTTCGTGCACCTATGCTGACTGCTGTTCATCGACGGCGAAGGCTAGAATTTGCACGCCAGTACAGCAGCTGGACGTCCACTGAGTGGCGACAGGTTGCGTTTTCGGATGAATCGCGTTTTATGCTCCATCGGACAGATGGACGTTGGCGTATAAGGCGTGAAACCTCTGAAAGGAACCACCCTGCAACCATTGCCGGAACGGTCCAAGCTGGAGGCGGGAGCATTATGGTCTGGGGAATGTTTTCCTGGCATTCTCTAGGTTCACTGATCATTGTGGAAGGCACAATGGATCAATACAAGTACGCATCTGTCCTTGCGGACCATGTTCACCCCTACATGCGCATTGTTTTTCCTCAGGATGATGGCATCTTCCAGCAGGACAATGCGAGGTGCCATACAGCTGCCAGTGTACGTGCGTGGTTCGAAGGGCACCAGGATGAGTTTACCGTCCTCCCCTGGCCAGCAAACTCACCTGACTTAAACCCAATCGAGCATCTGTGGGACCATCTCGATCGAGTTGTTCGCGCCATGGATCCTCAACCGCGTAATCTAGCGCAGCTGGCCACGGCATTAGAGTCGGCATGGCTCAACATCCCAGAGAACACCTTCAGGGACCTATGTGACTCTCTTCCTGCACGTCTCGCAGCAGTCCGCTCTGCGAAAGGTGGTTATTCTGGCTTTTGACAGATGGTCACATTAATGTGACTTGACTGTGTATTATGTCATCCAAATCAATAAAACAATTTGCGTTCAAAATGGCCCCTTGGAATGTTGCTGGACTATCACTTAAGCCGAATGACAAACGAAGAAATACGTAAGTGGCTGAATTTGTAATAAAAGCTGTTGTAACCACATCTTGGAGTTTAACTGTTATTTGGAAAACTCTGATGTCAAGTCTAACGCTGTCAAATACTTCACTCTTTTCATTTTCTTAACAATGTCTTCTATAATTGGCAAGGGAAAACCGAGTATTTTGTTATTTTATTTAATTTTTTTGTAATCCACTTCGAACTTCCAAGCTCGATGATCCATAATCAAATAATTATTCTTTTCCTAGTATAATGCGACTAAACTTGTGTATGGACTTGATAATGGCATAATTATTTTGTTTTCCAGCATATGTTTTATGTGTTATTGAATAATCTTTTCTTTCATGGCGTCGCATCTATAAGGTTTTGACTTACATGCTTCATTTTTTCCTACTTCTATTTTAAGACATGTAGTGTGTGAGACAGTGTTTTACTACAGTTATTTAATTCTCGTTATTCCCCTTTCATTGCTTTTCTCAAGGTGATCTAACTCCCCTTTTAGCAAAGGGACTGACTTATTTTTTATTTTCCTCATGTCTAATCGTTTGGAAATTTCATTAAAATCCAATTTAGATTCAAATTTTTGCAGAACGTCAACTCCTAAAATTACATTTACTTGCAATCCTTTCAGCACTGGAAAAAAACATTCTCTGTGACCCATTTTTAACTTTAATGGTTTAAACTTCTCAAAACTTCATATCCAGTACCTTGCGCGGCGACCATCTCCATTCCCGTCACATTAGACGTCCTATATTTTCGAAAATATTTATAGAAAAGTTCAGGAGACAAAACCTTTCTTGCTCCCTGAACCAATTAACGTTTTGCTTAGTATACAATTCAATAATATTTGTAAACGAGGAAGTTTTAAATTCGTTTACTACAATCTACCTTAGAGGATTTTTCAGAACTTAAGGGTGTACGACTCAATGCATTATTCTTTTCTCGCGTTTCTGGCAAGCTCGTTGCTATGACTTTTCGCGGGAAACTTCCAAAACCGTTCTCCGTTGCCCTCCTACGCTCGTCTCAAAAACCCATCGAACCATCTGGAGAGAATTAGCTGCATGACTAAGTAAGGAGTGATAGTAAAAATGAAAATTAAAACCTAACTCTTTAGTTAAAAATAAGCTAAATTGTCACAGGCTCGCCCAACTGATTCATTCTATGACCGGCAGGAATCATGACATGGCAAGGGTGATGCACTACGTATCTCGCCGACTGGAGAGCCGAAGAGATACCAGTCGTCAAGCTTAATCTTAAAGCCGAAGCCACCAAACTTAAGGGACTGCACAAGCTGCCTGTTCGGTACTAGGAAATCGGTCCGTGTAATTTTACGCCCCCAGAGCCGAGAGAGTTAAAGTACAGATCTCAACCAATACAGTAAACGACCAAAGAAAACCTACATTAAAACATCATGTCACCAGATTCCTGTGTAATCCTGAACCAAAACCAGTGTTTAGGTACATTGCTCTGAACAGTATGAATGAGAGTGAGAGTTTCGTGACTGAGAATTCTTACAATATTGAGGACTGAGACCATTTGAACGTCTCTAGTTACGCCGTATGGGTACTATGCTCAAAATTGTGTCCTTTTCATTAAACTGCTTACACAAAATCTCCAAAACTTCGCCAAAAAAGTAGAAATGTTGTTAAAAGTTTCAAATATTTCATTTTAAAGACTTTTTTCCACTCTGTTCCATAGATCAAATAGTAAAATTTTGATATTTTTGGTTTGTATATTAAACTATGATATGTGTGAAAAACCAATTAAACACTAAATTTAAAAAAAAAACATTAAATCGAATTTCAAAAACAACACTTTACCACACTGTATTATTATCCACAAACAGTATATGTACAGAAGTTGATCTTGATAGCTTGAGTGGTTTAAAAATAGGTTACAAACTTTCGACAATATCGTCAGACACAATAACTAAACTAAATAAAAGCTTATAATAAAATGAATCGAGTTATTTCATATTGTTGCGTTATACGGGTTCGTGGATTTGAGAGTATCCGATGAAAACACGATGCAGAACAATAAAAAGCACAATTTATTTACAAGAATCACTATTTACAGCACAGTTCCAACATTACCTTTAAAAGCGTCGAAATCTACAATAAATACGCTGAAACAATCAGCAACACAGCTTCAGGCTGTAACTGTAAAGGTAGCTTCACGGCAACACTAAACTTATAATAAACACCGTGGTCCAATCACCAATACACTGTCAAGCTACACTGTAAAGGTAGCTTCACGGCAAAGCACTATCTTGATCGCTTTCCGTTCACAGAACTCTCGCGGAGCTTAGCACTCGCAGTGAGCAGCTATTCTCACAACCTCACACTTAATCACACTGCCGGCTCTCAGAAACGAAGGGGTTTATATAGCTTTTCTTTAGGTTCCACACGTTTCGAGAAATATCTCGACAGGAAGTTATTCTAGAAGCTTCCCGATCGGACCATGGGATATCGCCTATTTGGTCGCCAAATGAGCGATAAAGCCGCCAATCTGGTAACCCTCCCATACACTATTTTATGGCAACCCTAGTGCTATGCCGGAAAGCTTACATACAGGCGCAACCGCCGAATTTTTCGCAACAATATTATATTTTGAATAACCAGTAAATATTTCTCATTCTTAAGATATTTTTCAGTATTTTTTCAAAATATGGGAAGAATTCAAAGTACCAGATGTGATATTTTTCAAATGTTTAAATGAAATCCTAAGGATCAGAATCCAAGCTCTTAGTGCATTTCCATGCATACTTCCAGTTTTCTTTGACGGATATTTTTTTGTTGACGTGTACTATTCTTCGCTTAAGAAGGAGTAGAGTAAATTTTATTATCATTTGTAATATTTAATCAGTTAATATTTTTTATTTAACTTTCGTATTTGAATTTCTGAATTTAATTTTACTTAGTTTAGGGGCTGGATGCTTCATGATCGCTCTTTGCAGACTTTTCTTCCTAATCTGCAACGTTCTCAAAGAAAGAAAGCAAAACGGAAGGGTTTTATATTTTTTAAAAAGTGCTGACCAGCATAAAATCTTCTCCACCGTTAAAACGTTGATTTGGAATGCTACAAATATCAGTTTCATGTTATGAAAAATAGAAAGACAAACTTTCCCTTTTAACTTCGCACTGGAATTTGGTTTTTAGTTTCACTGAAAACAAAAACAATTATGCAATATCCAATTTGCTAAAGAGGAAGAAAAATCTTGCATTTTAAAACAAGTTATACATAAATTAAATTTCTAAATAAATACAATTTGAAACTTTTATAATAATCATCCAAAGCAATACTTACTCCTTAAGAACTTATGCTGAAAGCTTTAATGCTGAAAGCTACGTTTTATTTACGTTAACATCACGTACACATTTGTTAGTGCTTTAATGCTTTAATGAATGTTGTTGCAGATGTGGATATGCTACAAGTCTGATCAAACAAAATGTTCATAAGAATGCTCGAGATTTTTTTAAAACTTAGTATATAGTGCGTAGATAAAAAAACATAGAAATATTGTATAATTTTTGTCGATGCGTACAGCATATATTAGAGGCAAGTTGTAAATTTTCACATTAGCAATTAAACAAAATACAATTATTTATAATATTTCAGTATATTTATAAGAAACAATCGCCTACTCCTGCGCTTTTTGCTGCACTACAGAGGCTGTTCGCACATCTTTAGACGATGTATATTGTATTCACAAAACTAAATTACATAAAATTCTTGTGTTTTGAATGTTCTATTTGACATCCCTTATTCTGAACTATCTTTCGACACCGCAATTTCCAGGATAATAATGCCTTTTGAAGTGTCGGAAGAGGTATTTTGTTCCATTCCTCCCGAACAGCTTTCCAGAGTCCGGTTAGGGTTTTGAGACAACGTTTGGATAATGCAGTTTTTAAAAGTCCTAAAGCACAAACGGGAGGTTTAGTAGGGATATCAGTGAAGGGTATGGCCTTGATACTAGTTTTTTGTTCCATTTTTTTTTAGGAAATTTACAGTGGATTTTGATGTGTGACTGCTAGCTTTGTCCGGATGGAGTCTCACAGAGGGATGGCACTGTGGGTAAAGCGATGGTATTTCATTTAGAAAAATTGGCGATAAAATATTTTCCTGATAGTATTTGGAGTTAATCTTGACATTTGTTTGCACTCTCTTTACTTTTAACTTGCCATTATAAGAAAAACCAGCAACAATCATGAATCCCTTAGAAAAACTTTCTTTCGATTATTTGAACCATGTACTTAAATTTTTTTCTCCCCTTTTATGATAATAAATGGCTCTTTTTTTGTTACAATCATTTAAATACACCCATGCTTCATCTATTGTGACAATTGTTTTCCATTTTTCTTTGGATAAGTGTTTCTCATATAGAATTCTGCAGCGTGTCCTGCGTTGAGCGATATGCTTTGGAAGAAGACGATACACATTGCGTTTTTCTTAAGATTTAAATCAACGCTTATCATTTTGTTTACAGTGGACACCAAGCATTTTAATGATTTTGCAACTGTTATTTGATTAGGTGGATTTTCTTTTATCATTAAACAACGAACCTTTGCAATAGTAGAGGATGTCCGTTTTTTCCTTGGATACTTGTTCGGAATTTTTGTCCCACTCGAGGCTCCAATTTGACTTGTTTTTCTTTTCTTGTTGACGATATTACCTATCGACGCTTTAGATATCCCAAAACCATGACTCTCACATCGTTTTTGGAGAACGGAGTATGCATATTTCTCTTCGGAAAGAGAGTAAATGTAGCCTTCGAAGCACTGCTTTGTTAAATTCGCCATTTTTAATAAAAAAAAACTGCAGACCACAAACTGTATCCACAGACAATAATTTTGACTTTTAAAAACATAGTACAATTGCAATTACTTCTTTTGTAGCAAACGAGTTTTTATTACCGCTTACCAAAATCGTCTAAAAAATGTGCGAACAGCCTCTGTACTATAATTGGTAACACCTCTAGCTATTTACTGCAGCATTCGAGCTCCATTACCGGTGAGGGAGTAATTGATTTTACGTGTTTTCTGCACTCAGAAAGAAAGTAATGTTTCTAAACATTCTGAATGGAAACAAAACAAATACTAGATAAAACAAGAATTCAAACATTAATTATATGTTCTGGAATTTGGGCTGATTTTAAAAGTATATTTGCTCAAATATATTAGATTATGTAATAGGAAAAAATTTATTTATACCCAAAGTGCATTTAAATCTGTTATATATATTTTACGTAGAATTTTCCAGTAATTTCTATGATTTGAAAAGTAATAATTTTTCGACAGTTTCGTTTACAAGATCATTTACGTAAAGCTTAAATAAACTTTGACGCATGAAAGTAGAAGGTTAAGATTTAATGTCAAAAGCAATAGAGTTTTTATTCATACTTCTGCCTGTTTTGTGTTTTGAAAGATTTTATGGCAGGACGCCTTAGCTTTAGCTGTGATATAAAATGGAATAAAAAGAAACAGTATTTGGTAGCAAGTGTTCTGGAAACATAAAATTTGTTCTGAAGTCCAGTTGTATCTAAAACAAGCTTCTACCATAGTTGCCCTCCTTGCCGAAGAAAATCTCCTATTTCTTGAGTTTTTGTGTCTTGAAACAATTCGGGAAACCCAAGGGGTTGCAATGGGTATAAATAAATGCCATGAGCACAATCTTCGAATCAAGAATACTTTTCCCTGACCTTAGCTAAATCGACTTTGAGGCCTATGAATCTGCTTTTGCAGAATTCAGTTCTTACTGAGCTTTTAAAAAATCCTATTTTGGTAAAATAATATTGTGCAATATTTTTATAACACTACATTTGATGAGAAATCAAAATACAATTAAAAAACAAGTTTTTATAGAATGAGCTTTCATTTAAAATGGATATGATAAATTATGCAACAACCGTGTAGCGCTCCCATGATAAATTTGAAGCGGTAATGGATTATACGTTTGACAATGTAATTAAATTAATAGAACATTAAAAAAGATATTTACTTAGGCATTTGGCAGTGCTATTGAATTAATAAATTTTGTTATTTGGGGCCCCATACTTTTATTTTTTACGATATAAAACCGTAAATGAATTTTGTAAATAGAATCGTTAAATCTATTATTCCCATTATACTATACGATAAATTACTTTTCTTCATTTAGTGCAAAAATTATCATATATTTAGTTTTTTGTATAAAACCTTTTATTTTATTTTCTATTTTTCATCCTCTATCACGCAGTAAATTATAAAAGACCATGAAATCAAGAAATATAGCTGAACATCATTCACAGAATGAAGCAATCACTTTGAATATTCAGTTTCGGAGATTGGATGTAATTACGATGTTACAACGAGAATTTTACTTGAACCGAAAATGAAAAAACCCAATTCGTCATTTAAGAGAGCCAAGATAACAACTCCGAAACGCTTTTTACACTTGTCCGCTTCAGAGTGCAACACATTTTTAAAGAAATATAGAAAATAGCTCAATTATTTTTTTTCATTCTTTTTTACAAGAGAGCGGAAAGATTGGTTTGTCATCATCGAAAGTTTCAAAAAATTATATCCATTACGTTTATGTTAAATTTTTTAAAATCATAAAAGTTAGCAGCTGTATTGGAAATGCCCAAACAGTAAAATTCTGATATGTTTAGTTTATTCACTAAACGATGTGTGAAAACATTCGTTTAAACATGAAATTAAAAAAAAATTCTAAATCGAGTTCTTTACTACTTTGCATTGTCATTGACAAAGGAAGAGTGTACAAAATGTGAACTCGATAGCTTATCAGGAAGTATATTATAAATCGATGCGGAATCGATGAATCAGGAAGTAGAAAGAAATCGGTGTATCAGGAAATAGATTAAATATCGAAAACTCACCATGAGTGCATTAAATAAAAGTTTATAAAAAGAAGTTTACTAACTTTAGGCAACAAACTGTTTTAATTACTAAGCATGTGATATTTTATCTAAATTGTCAATAAACTATAGTCTAATAATATATCTTATGCTTTACTTATACAAAACAGTTACTGTTTTTTGAGGCTCAAGTATTATATCATTCAAATTTTATCATTTCTTAATATTTAATTTTATTTAAAACAAAATATTAAAAAAAGTTACTTTTCCTTGTAAGGATCATTTTAATTTTATAACCCGTTATTTTATGTTATTTCCCTTTCAAGCATCTTTTCATTTCTCTGCCAGAATGCAAATTTCCACCGTGCGCGATATTCAGATTAGGTATAAATAAAAAAGTAATTAAAGGAAAGTTTTGGAGGGGGTAATCAGAGCGTGTTTTGTCTGCTTGAAGAAGACGTTACTCACTTTGATTCTCTAGCGATTGAAATTGCGCAGCGTTGAGTCGTTCTTGCTATTCGACTTGTTGATGCCAACTTTGGTCAGAGTCAATTGCTCGCTAGTTAAACTGTGAAGCAGATAGGTTAGATTATTAATTTGAAAGTCAAACAACAAAAGAATTATTACACTGCGAATTATCGCTATGTCTTAGGCTAGACATAGCGATAATGACAGCTTGTATTTCAAAGATTTGGGTCACGTGTATGCTGCCTAAGAAGATGAAATTCTGTATCTTTTTCATAATTAAATAACACTTTTTCTTCTAGAGTTAAACTTTCTAGAGTTAAACTTTAGTTAACTCTTTTCAAAAATTGAAAAGAGTTAACTAAAGTTATTTAAACTTACTAATTGTATGCTTAAAATTGTTATATGCTAAAATGTAATTATAAAAACCGAAAAAATAAACCTTAACCTTAACTGGTTTATTTTGTCCCATTTAGGAAAGAAAAGCTTACCCTCATAAAAGAAATACTGACAGTGAAAATCTCAGAATTTCCTATAGTTTCATACATGGCTATGCGTGGTTGTTTCACAAAACTGCGCAGTTCTACAGATTTCAATGTACTCTGCCATCTAGTTCTTTGTCCCCAGTCCATTTAATTTACTCTACCACCTTTAACTTAATTTGTGGAAATCTGTTTCTTTGGAAAATCACCTAGTTTTCTCTTATTATCTCTATAATTATTCTACCCCATAAAAATTAACTATAACACTTAAACTTAGTAATTACAGAATTCATATAGTAATTAGCGAGCTTCACCAAAGCGACTTTAAAATTACCTTTTTCAAATTTTTACATCAGTTTGAATTATGTACATATCATCTTGGTTTCTTTCGTTTAAAGTTGAAGCTCGAGTAACCTTGTTAGTATAATTTGTAAATTTATATTAGTATAGCAACTGAGGGAGGAGCATTTAGAACGGACCACTTGACTTCTAATAGAATTTTCTGTTGTGTTACGTCATCTCTGCCAAGCTGAAAGCAAGGTGATTAAAAATATTTTGTTGGAGAATGTTCTGTGCAAAGTAATTAACATAGATTTCTTGTGAAAATTTTCATCGCGAAATTGGATCACATGTAAGAAATCATAAAGATTTCACCACCTGATTGAAAGAATTCGAAATGTGTATGAATGCATGCCGGTTATTAGTAAAAAATACGAAATAAAATGTAAGCAATTGCTATCAAAGATTCAACGTCACAAGAGCAGTAAAGCTCATTGGTCAATACTTGAAACCCCTTCCTTTGTTGCGGTATCCATCTAATATGCTTGGGAAATTACGCACCCCTTTATTATATTTTCCTGTTATGGTATTTACTCTACAACTTTCTTGCCATTGTATGAAAACTGCAACACAGTAGTACATGTCTATAATTTCTTAATTTGTACTTTTCTTTCTTTTCGCCATCGACGGAACAGCTGGCCCGCTGGGTTAGGTGCTTTTCAGCCTGTTTGATCCCGTCGATGGAATTCATAAAATCAAACATGATTGGGAATAAAATAAGGAAAATAATAATAATAAGTAAGACATTAAGTAAATTAATATATGTACAAAGCGGGCTGCTGACGGCACGACTTAATTCGGTGCATGTTAGGCAAACAGTTATACAGTTACGGTGCATGTTGGGCATACACTATTATGGTACATGTTAGGCATACAGTTATATTAAAGATATACTATATAATAAGGTACAGATGCAAAGATAAACAAATACATTGTACATGTTAGGCATACACTATTATGGTACTTGGTAGGCATGCAGTTATATTAAGGAAATGCTATATAATCAAGTACAGATGTAAAGATAAACAAATACATTACAAATTGTGGGCTACGTTAAAAGAGTTCTGGATTAATCATAAAATTAAACATAATTGGGAATAAAACAAGGAAAATAATAATAATAATAATAAGTAAGACATTAAGTAAATTAATATATGTACAAAGCGGGCTGCTGACGGCACGGCTTAATTCGTACTAAACAGTGCTGCATGCTAATTATATTTTTTAATTTCAATAATATAGTACTGCATGGTAATAACGTTTTAATTATTTTCAGGGTACATCAAGCTACATCCTTCCTCAAAATGTCTTAAACTATACGTTTTCTATTTCAATTATAGTGATAATTTAAGTAATAAAAATGACAAAACATTCATCACTGTTAAACATGATATTTTTGCAAACAAGCAACATGTAAGGAACTTTGTAGTCATTAAAAATTAAATAGTTATGAAGAAAGTAACATCTGTTAACAATTTTTCTCTTTAATTTCCCGTCCTTATGCTTTCGGAAAGGATTACGTGTAAGATCGTTCGATAGATTTGGATGAAATATTAGTTTTAGAAACGAAATTCTTGTTTTGCACTTCGACCATAAATTTTTCGATAATAACAGTTTTCCTTTCATGGATTTAAGCCTCAAAAGGCGTCTCAAGTGCACCATTAAAAGTTCTGTTAATCGATTTAAAGACTATGATTCGAGTTATCGATTTCTGTGTTTGGCTGTGGATATTGATTTCAACTTTCTTTTGATAAAAAGGAATTGCTGAAAGATATCGGTACTTTTAATAAACGACCCTTAAGTCTTTCCATTTGATCTTTCCGTAATGAAAAATTGATTTAATTTAAATTCATTCATTTTTCGTAATCTTCTTAAAACAGAGAGAAGCAACCATAAGTCGAGTATTTCATTTCGCTTTAGAGATAAATACATTTAGATATGGTTGAAGAACTATTTTTCATTATTTCATTGCTTGAAAGCATACTTATAACGCTAGGAATACGCAGACATCTTTTGTATACTACACTAATTTTAAAATAAGCAAATTTTTATTGTGACATTTCTTTAAGATTCTCCAATCGGTAAATACCATTTGTATGCCTTGAGATATATTTACTCCTGTGCCTTTAATCAAGTAGACGCATCTCCATAACATAAAAGTACGTAAACTGTTAAGATCGAAAATCACGAATAAAAAAAGATCCAAATGCAGAGTTATAGAAGAATATTAGCATTGTTATCAAAAGAATATATTTACCTTTAAGCTTTTTTTGAGAATTTAATATTTCAGATAAAACCCTTGAATATTCGTAAATTCAAATTTTCAGATTAACACTAAAATTAAGATCCTCCTAGCTTAATCATAAG
The DNA here is from genome assembly GCA_000611955.2 of Stegodyphus mimosarum. Taxonomy (NCBI): domain Eukaryota; kingdom Metazoa; phylum Arthropoda; class Arachnida; order Araneae; family Eresidae; genus Stegodyphus; species Stegodyphus mimosarum. The sequence continues at coordinate 176,325 of KK112132.1, forward strand.
CGTGATGTAACTGAAATAAATTATTTGGTCTCTATTTTTAATAAATTAGGAGAAAAATATTGGCCAAAAATGCTTTTGTAATAATTCACTGGTTAATAGATAAATGCTTCTGTTTTTATTTTTTTCACTTTAGCTGTTGTAAATACTCAGAGATAATATGATGATTATAAGATAGTACGTGATCCTCTACTTTATTACTGCTACTTAATTATTTTCTTGCGATAATTTTATAGTTTTTTCCTTTATTTGTAGAGACATTAGGATATTTTGGAATCAGGTGAGATGAAAAATTAGCAACGCCTTCGCCGAGATTCGAACCACGGACCTCTCGGTTACGCGTCGAGCATGCAGACCACTACACCACGAAGGCATGCGAAGAAGGCGGGAGAAATACTTTATATATTAAACCACTCTTTTACTAGAATGTGTGAAATTAACTCTTTATTTTAGGCTAACGGCAAAGTACAAACTCAACTACGCCATTCGTTGTACATATTAAAATGTAAGGAATTATTGCATTCCCTATACGTGCTTTCGTAGGGAAGTACTTAATCGCTGTAACTAACAGTTAAAAGGTCGGTGGTTCAAAACTTGACAAAGCACTTCTTTTTGCTTGTTTCTTGTTAGAAAAAAACTGATAGTTTAAATGGTGACGTCCGAAACAAAAAAAAATAGATAAAACGGATAATGACTCGAAATACTCTATTTGATCAACCAAGTCACGCGATTCTCTCTAATCACCCTTTATGTGCTGGCCAATATGAGAAATTATCGCATTCACCCATACATTTTCTCTTGAATATTGACATAACCCTAGTACAGGCTGTCTTTTCCGGAGGATCCAAAAAATTACCTTACCAGTTCCATAGACCCTGTAGTTATGATTCGGAAACCGGATTCTTTGATAAAACTATGGAAAGCTAGTTTTATCAAGCACCTAAGAAAGTACTGTTTGGAAAAACTAAGAAAAATAATTTTTACACTCTTAAATAGTTGTTTAGAAACATTGACATCACTCTCTTGGAAGAAACGAATAACGCAGGTAAAAAACATTCAATAACCAGAAGTATCCCTTTATGAAGATGTCAAATAAGAAGTAACAACTTGTACAGGAATATGAATTAGTTTAAATCTTTAAAAGAAGTGCATCGTATGCACCGCTGTGTTTAGTTCGCAATGCTGTTTGCAAATATATTCTGTTATAGTTCTGTTTCTGAGTCCCTGTCTGCACTGGTGTTGTGCCAAAATATCCAAAGGTACTAAAAGACTGCGGCAACGGGTATAACCAGCCCTGCTTATATCGATGCCATTACCAAACTCGCAACTCAGAAAGAAGCTAAGAAGACTCATGACAGATACCTGATCGTAATGCTGGGACTTAAAGTTAATCGTAATGCTGGAATGATTTTAAAGTTGAATATCATGAGTCATTAATTTTTTCACAGGTCATTGTTCTCTGGCATCTTACTTCTACTGCAATTGGCTCAGAAAAGATGGTTTGAGTCAATCAAGAGAGACTGGGAATTGAAGCCATTAACTATCAATTTACAGCACAGTTTCTTCGAAAATCCAATATTACTAAATCATGCATGATGAGCCAGTAATTCTGTTAAGAACAGGCTCGCACAGCATTGCATAGAATGGACTTATACAGACCATATATAAATCAAATGTCAAATAATCTCTTACATTTATAATTATTTGTTTATTATTAACTGCAATTTAATATTATATTTTTATATTAATTAATTTCTTACTGGTTAATTATTATTTAAAATACTTTGCATTATTATTAACCATTCTGTACAGTTTTTCGGAGCTGAAATTAGATGCCTGATTAACGTAGCTTTTATGTGTTGTTATTTGTAGTACACATGTTTTATTTCCTCGATTTTTAATAGCTATAATCTTCATAATCACATAGTAGCTATTAATAGAATACTTTATTTGAAATTTCATTTTAATATATAGATATTACAGTAAGTTTCTCCCAGTATTACAATTATAATACAAAATAGCAATTTTGCCACACAGCCATTGCATTTTAAATTAAATGTGATTGCTTTAATGCTTTATAGTAGACATCAATCTTCGCATTGTACCTAGAATTTAACATTAGTCACTGTTATGTATAATGATCTATATTCTAACATCTCTTTACTATAAGATGGTCTACTCCATACTCTTATTTCTTGCGACGATTAGGTCACGCCAAATGATTATTTCTTTCATACTCTGGTTGGACATCTGCGCTGGCATGGATATTTGTAAAATACCTGTCAGATCAAGAATGAAAAACAGAGTCTGCAAATTGCAATGCAAAAGATAAATCAACAAATGCAATTATAAATAGAAGCATCATAAAATAGAAAATAAGGTAAAATCCAGTACTGAAAACAACTACTTTATTGTAGCACAATTCTACAAATTTTACCCCCAGAGTTAAGAATTAATATCATAGACAGAGAAATGCTAATTCAGTGTTTTAGCTTAATAATTATCAGAATACTTTTTTAGAGGTTTTCGAGCTCTGAACAAAGAATGAGAGCTCAGAGAAAATGAATAAATTTATCTTTTCTTCGTCTTTACAAAAACAGGAATGATGTAAAGCATTTCAAAAATAATTCTTTAGTGTCGAATTTATGTTTTTAATTTTAAAAAGTCGTTAAAGACACGTTTTATCTTTTACTAACCCCTGAGACATTTTCGGAACGCCTATGAATTTTGCATTAAACAAATTAATGGGTTGTAACATTTTATAATTTAATACGGTTCTTAAAAATGCAGCATGTTTTTCAAAGCAACGCCTGGGAACACAGAACCGCCTAGCATCCTCCTTGTGGGCCTTGTAAAGTATAGTTATTTGGATAATTAGCGCGGCTGGACAATTTCCATATTTCCTATGGTTAAAAAATGGATGTCCACCACATTTCGCCATAACCATAGCTATATTTCATTTTGCGAAATTATCGCATTCTTAATGTAAGAAATTTAATTGCAATAACTCCAATTTGCATGTTTTCTAACCTATATTACTTGATATTTTGATAGTTGATTTGATATTTAATTGAAAGCTGCAAAGCAAACTATTCGCTTAAGAGGAGGTATGTCACTGTAAAGGAATTCTTAAGAGATACTAATTCATAATCACTCATGCACAAGTCGAATAAACGTAAAAGCATACACAGAACTAACTTGTTCATCGACTTCGAAAGTTAGATCGAAATATTTCGTAAGGAATTATTTTAATTCCCTGTGCTCGCTCGCTTAGGGCAAGTAATTATCAACTGGAAAGTTCAAAGTCTGTAGTTCGACTACCAGCAAGCAAATAACTGATTTTTACCTCTTTGTACAATGTATTGTAATGGCAGAAAATTTCAGGTATCGTATTTTAACGCAAATATCCATTTTGAAAGTTCTCGAATCCTTTTGGGTGGTTTTTTTGCGTGACGTCTGTATATGCGGACAGAATAAAGGACTCTATTTTTCAAAAACGAATTGGAAAAGGAATTTAAAGAGAGTTCAAAAAGGATTTTTAATGTCGTCTGTACGTACGTATATATGTACATATGTACGTACGTATGTATGTATGTGTACATCTCTCATAACTCAAAACCGATTAGTAGTAGAACCTTGAACTGTTGTATATGGAACTGATATAACGCCTAGGTCTGCCCTTTCCTTTGTTATTGCAATCAGCAGTCACGAAAGTATATATATAGCCGGGAAAGTGGAAAGCCGGAATCGGCTTTCCACTTTCCCGGCTTAAAAGTTAATACACGGCCTTCATTTTCAAAATCATTGGTCGTAATCATATACTTCCAGTTACAGAAGTGTTTTCTGTGATGAAAATATTCATGTTTTGGAGATGCGAAATTTAAAAAAAAACGTTCCTGCAAATAACGAAATCTAATATTTAATGTGGCCTACCGGTTCCTGTGCTTATATCTGGGAAAGTTTCATATTCGTTACTAAAAAATAAAATTAGAGGAAGGTTGACTTCCGTATGACAAAAATTGATTGGAATATTTAATTTCAAAATTCGCAATTTTTATGACTTTCTCAACTTGCTTTAAGAGATCGGTTAACTATGTTAGAATATTTCAAGGAAACAATTTTAAATACACTTCAACAAAAAATTTATTTAATTTAATAGACCGTACAAGGAAGTCATGTGTTGTCCACATCAGATTTTTCATGTTTCTTTTGCAGAAATTCTTATCACACTTTACAGTGGCATTCGAAATAAAGATGTGGTGGATTTCACCACCTGGATATAGAAAAATAAAGCTTGTTCCTCTCCTCAGTTGTTTTTAGATGAAAAGATGTAAAAAATGGTAACCTTTATATGCGTTGTCACTGTATAAGTCATTAAAAAATACAAATCCAATATCAATGTTTCAAATCACGTTTAAGGTATTGTTTATTTGTTAACATTTCTTAGAAAATTATCTAACCGTCTGTAAATTTTATGTTCAGCAGACTTATGATTTCGCTTGGACAATTTGAAGTAGAAAGAAATATAAGCAACATATTCTTACTGGGGGGATGCTTCAATAGTGGCCGAGTAGTTAAAACCGAATCCTGGTATTTGGATTCGGCTTTACGAGCGAACAGCCTGGCTTTCGATATTTTCATGCTCAATTTAACGTGAATATGACCAGTTTCCCTTATAAAGTCCATGAAGACCTCCCTCTCCTTAGGCAAATTACCCTCCTGTACTTGTTGTTTGGTAATGTCTTTCAGATGTCGTTGTGTGTTGTTCGTTTTACGAGGCAATTCCAAACAGAGTACCAGAACTAAAGAAGCAGCCTTTCGAATGTTAACGGAAAAATAATTTAATTATATAAAGTTATTCATTACTGTATTTGAGCTGGTTTCAAGAAGGTACAATACAGAAAGAACGATTACACGATGCTACAATTTACGCAATTCTTTAAAATAACAATTATAGCAAAATAGTAATTAACCGAATACAATGGCACTTAAAATACATTTGAATCTTTTGCTATTAATAGGCTCATTGACATGATAGTTGCAAATTTTGGTTGCTTTATTATTAATATTGAGCTGACTGTTTTCAAAATTTTGAGCCAGGGTATAACAAAAGATATATAGCTGCAAAATGTTTAATTCTTCATGAGTTTGCTACTTCTTATATACCCTGGGGCGTTTCAGTTTGCCCCAAAAAACGTTCCTGTGCAGTTTACGAGATCTTTCGACATGAATATGCCCAGACCCCCTACATGAATATGCCCAGACAGAGCAGACATAACGTAACATGAGTAGAAGAATAGATTTATAAATGAGTAACTCGTTATCAATACATAGAATGCTATTTCGAACAATTAAGGGAAGGAATTCAATTTTACACTTTAGAAACTTAATGAGAATTATTATGATTTTAAAAATGAAATATTACTTTATCATTTTCATTAAATGTAACTGCAGACCTGTTCGATACTTTCGATTAATGTGGAAGTTCATGTGAGCGAATTTGTGACAATTGCTGCAAGCTAAGTGACTTGTTTAGTCTAGGCCAGACAAGTTTTGAAAAATTTGAGATTATTTAGTTTCTTCTTCTTGGGGAACGTTACCGCAAATGATTTTTGACAATGATTTGAATTTCCCATTTTATGAGCCAAGTCTCAAGACCTGCATGTGAATTATTATGCGTTGTATCATTGGACAAAAAAATGCGTTTTTTTATTGGGTCGCTTTATCGTCGGCATACTTTACGAGAGTGCTATTTGGTAACTGTGGAATGTTGTTCAGAAGATATCAAATAAAGTGGATTCAAAGTTGGACCCTTGTGAAACGCCGGAGTGATATCTCAGTTAGCATATTTTATACAGCAATAACAGTATGAGGAAACTTCTTATTGCGGCTTACCTTATTACAGCTTACCCTATTACGGTTAGTAATATCATTTTAAGTCCATGAAATGTACCGTGGATAGGAGCACAGGATTGCAACTGTCGTTGATATGTCCTTTGGACACCTTAGAGATGACAGTAAGACTTTGCCCAATTCCGTTCTAATTTTGAATGCGAATCTTTCGAGGAAAGGTCCACGGGTTTTCAGCCCTCTTTCGCTTCAAACAAATCTCTGGACTTTCATCTCGCAGTATATTTTAAATGCCTCTATGCTGCAAAGATATATACATTTAAAAATATCCATTCAAGCCCGGAAGAAATGATAACAGAGCCAGCAACTATAAATATCAGAACACTTCAAAGGTAATGCTCAATATAATCACGAAATATTACAAAATAACGTATTAAAAATATTTAAAGAAAGTAGCAGATTATTTCCACTAAAACTTGTTTCCCCTTTTACCCTGAAGCTCCGTTTATGCGTTGAGCATTTACACATCTATTATACCTCGTCTCATCGCTCTTCCAATTCATTCTTATTCATATTAACGATAAACTATTTCATTTATGTTACGCTAGTTCTAGCTGTATGCCGTTTCTTCACCCTTGCCTTATTCATGAACTTTCTTTTCATATCTCAAACATTTTCTCCAAACCTTGGATACAGGAGACTGTATCTCCGAAATTAAAAACAGCTCAAAGAGTTTTTTCGAAGCTTTGATGCAAGAATGAAGTCAAACTCTTCAGTCCTGTGTTATCTGGTCATCATGTTTTAATTGCATTCCTTTTTGCTTTTTGTGCTCTTAATGCTTTGTTAGATGCTGAGAATCAAACGACGCTTCAAACGATATTTGAATATTTTTTCTTTAAAAAAACCAAAATCTGCATCTACTTTAAAATCTATCTCCCCTGTAAAAGAAGTATTATTTATTCAACATAAATAATTGAACGGAATATTTGATCACTCTGAATTTTATATTAAATATCCAAGGAGAATTATTATGATTTTTAAAAAGGAAATATCACTTTTTCATTTTCATTAAATGTAATTGCAGTACTGTTCGATATGAGCAATAACTTTGCTGGATCCTTAGCATTGACATGGGATCAAATCCCAGAGAAATTACAAGTGTGTCTAGTTGTCTGTCTCGCAGGTGTAATAGACGTCCAGCCCTTGGTTGCATCCTAGACAACGTTCACGTGAAATAGTGGCTTAAATCATCGGACATTTCCGACAAAGGCAAGTGTTCGGCTATCGGAGGGAAAGAAATTGGTTTACATTTTAATATATCTAATATTTTAAACAAACTAAAAGTATGACGATAAAGTTATTTTATGCAATAATAGCAATAAAGTGTGAGCATAGCAGTAAGATTAAAATTCCACTCATGAATAACACATATCAAGTTGTGAGGTTTATCCTAATTTTATTAACAGTTATTTTAAGTTATGCAACTTTTCTATCTTTCTAATTTCAGCTTACAATTTCCTACCAGAATGTAATTTCAGAAACTCTGTGAATGCAAATGGGTAAGAGTGCTATTTAAGTCGATGTTTCATCGACTTCGAGAGAGAGAATCTAACTCCCTGACTAGCGCGCGTTTGCCTTTTGGCTACGTTCTCTCTTAGATACTACGCTCGGCCATACTTTAAGCCCTTGCTTGGCTTCGCGGACTTAATTAATATTTAGGGACCAACTACTTAGAATCCTGATAGCTTCAGGTATATCTTTCAGTTAGCTTTAGTTAAGCTTAGTTTAGTTTAATTTCATAATTATTTAAGTTCAACCCCAAGTGGAGGTTTTGTGTACGTTCCGAGTTAGGAACTAATTGTAAATATTCTAAGAAATAAAGCGTAGTTAACCCTTCGTAATTCTTACGGGTTTATTCACACACTTAAGCGATTATTCGCTTGTTAGTGTTTGTGGGGTTCTAAGATTAAACATTGAATTAAATAAGTGAAACCCCACAAAGTTTTTAAATTGAAATTTCGATTACCTGATTTTGTCGTTTATACATCTGTTTTGACAATCTGTTTTCACTTGAAAGGTCTCTTTCATCTTTACATGAAATATGTTTTAATGAAGTCGTTAAAAATATTTTACTTTCATGAAATATGAAAATAAGTAAAAATATTTTTAATAAAATATGCTTATTCTTTCATAATACATAAAAAAACTCAAGCTCGGTTTTCATCATGCGAAGCATGGTTAAGTTTTTAAAACTTTAGCGCATAAGGTTAATATATAAGCAGGTGACGTTCTTCCTTAAAATTTATTGCATATTCCTTTATTAGAACGTCACGCAATCATTTCTTTAGGAAGTTTTTATATTTATTTTCAGATATAATATTTTAAGGCTTTTACTTGCAGTTGTAATGAGAAAGCTATGTACTTCGCATATATAAATAGTACGTTAAAGTAAACAAGCCTAATTTGCTGATCGCATTTTGTTTTAATATTTCAGAATTTATTTAATCCTTCACGTGATTACTTCAATGAATACAAATTCTACCAGTGAAAACCACAGACCATTAGAACATACTTTCACAAACTACTCCCAAAAGCAAAACATACTTAAACTTTCTTCTTAAATGGCACTCGTTTTCAAAAGTACCGCCTCTCGCGTATTTTAATTAATAGCAATTAAACTGGTAATTGAGGTAAGTCGACTTGTTATTAAGTAGGAAGGAAAAGGAAAACGTATTTTCTTTTCAGCTGGGGAACGTTATAACTGAATTATTATGAAGTAAATCTTCTGAAGTTTTATGTTAATTAAAACCGGAATGAAGTTAAATAATTCGCGTCTTGAGGAAGTGTTTCTTTCAGTGCACCCACGCTTAAAAAATTAGACGTAATTTCGTCGTCGTGGATTTTGCTCAAAGAATATTAACTTAATAGATTTAAAACGTTGTTGTATATTTAATACTAGATAAATTGTGAATAGTTAAGAACTGGTTGCAACTGAATCAAACATGTATTAGAAAAGATATTTTTTTGAATCAGCAGATATTGTATAAGAGAAAACGCGTATGGTCTCATTAAAATATTACAGCTTCCTGTCTAGCATATTGCAGTAAATTATGTAATATGTTGCTGTAAATTATGTAAATGTTTCTATTTATTTCAACTTAATTTGGCTTCCATGCGTCCTTCGATTATTTTAATGCATTTAGTTATTCATTTGTCAGTTTATTATTTATTCTTTGTGTTATGATTTAATGTTTAAAAACTACGACGTCCTTTTACGTGCCCACCTTCCCACCTAGTGTGCTTATATGTATTCATTTTAACTTGAGGATAGCTCAGATAGAACCAGACATATGGAAAGAAATCCCATAATGGATCTTTGCAACATACGGGAACTTCTCGCCAACTTAGTCGCATTCTAGAAGTTTTCGGAAAATGCATCATCAGAGACTTAAGAGATTTTTTCAGAAATTTCCATATACTTTTCTTCTAACCCTTGAGCACCTCTATACACAGGAGACAATTTGTTGCCAGCTGATTCCTTCTAGGATTCCCTTGATATCTTACGCGACAAATCCATTTCTGAAACCATATGAAGGGTGATGTGGCATGAGCTCTTCTTATAAATTTAATATCGCAATGTCACTCAAAATCAGTTGGTGTGAGACTTTATTAACTATAATATATTACATTCAGCGATTAGTTCTTTAGATTTTGCTGTATAAATCTCTGTCTTTAGTGATATCAAGACTTAAGGAAATTTTGAAGTATCTTTGCCTTTCACCTTGGGCTATCTAAAACTGTTCATCTTGCTACATGATCTGTTATTTATTTTGACAAATTTTCAGTTTCTTCCTGTTTAATTGGTGTATTTGAAGCAGAAGCATTGTCTACCATTGTAATATCTAGCTATATTACAATGCTAAACAGTCCATAAATGCTTCTGTTTTATACTCACTAACAAAACTGCATTTATATCAAATTGATCGGTTGAAAATTATAATATTTTTGGCCAAATATCTTTGCATACATCTTCAAACTCTTTAACTGATTATTATTTCATCCCTTATAAGCTATTATTATGGTCAACCAATTGGTATCTTAATCAGTAGAAATCGCTTTGAGACAAAATTCTTGAATTTTTTGCTGTACAATATTTGTAGAGCAATGGGAAAGGAAATCACTAGAAAAATCTACAAAGGTGTTTTCTTCTGGCCAACAGCATAAAACTGATGAAATATGATCCCACTTGTTAAAGGGCTTTCTACGACAATGTAGTAACACGGCTGAACACTAGTAGGTACACCTTCCTTCAAATCCTGGCAAACATACTACCTGTATGATAGGTTTTTTTTTGGTTTTGCACTTGTGTAACATAAATATGACCCTTTATCCTTTAGAAAATCCTCCACAAAGGCAATTCTTTAACTTAATCCTCAGGAGCTTTGCTATAATCATGATAAAACGATACAATCTCACGATTTAGGCAAGTAACCTACCTTGCTTCATGTTAACCTGTAAGGTTTTAGTTAAACTAACCAAGTTTATTTTAATTTAAATCTTTTCTATCTCCTCTCTGCTTCAACTTCCTGTCAGAAGAAGCGCGCAGTTTTAGCTTATGCTAATTTTTGAAGTTCAGCCAAGCACTATTTAAGACAGAGGTAGAAACCTCTCGGTGTGTGAGAGCTTTGCCTCAGATCACGGTCACGCTGCTCAACGTTCGCCTGACCAGCTAGCAGTTTAAATTTATAAGCCATAGTGCTTACTACGTGATTGCTTTGTAAAATAAATTAAAGTGCGGTAGTATTTAGTATACCTTGCTACGCACCCTTTTCGGTAGAGGCCAACTTCCGCGAATTGCTCTGCGAAGCAAAGTTTAATTTAAGTTATATTTTAATTTATTTAAATTTATTTGATTGTTAAGTTAGACCAAAGTTTGGTCTGTTACGTTCTGTATCTCTCCCGAATTGGGAGGTTTGTATTTAATAGTGATTGAATAAAAGAGGATTTCAAATCCCTTCACGTGCAGTTATTCTCCAGCCCAGCAGTTACATCAGAACATAGCGTACCTTCCGCTCCCTGTTCCAGTTCAGGACTTAGAACGTAAGGATAAGAACCCTTTACAGAATTTACCATGTTCTCAAAGAATACACACAGAATGCTAAGTCCTGATAGTGGCGCCCGCACAGAAAGAAGAGGATGGCCTCAGCAACAAGAAGACGAACCTGAGACACCTGCTGTACCTGTCCAGAATCCTGAGATAGCACCTCCTGGCATAGAAGGATTCGGCTACATCGTACAAACCATGCGAGCAGCCATGAAGCCAGCGGCAAGTTTTGACGGCAAGACAGCCGTAATCAATTTCCTGGAAAAGCTAGACTCCCACTTCATGCTATATCCAGTCCACGAATTTCAGAAAGTCGCTCTTGCTACCAGCGCTTTGAAGGGCCAAGCGCTAAGTTGGTTCAAGTGCATCGGAAAGAATCTCTTGGGGGAACCAGGAAGCCCCACATACACGTATGAAAATTTCAAGAATTCTCTAGTGAAAGCATTTCCCGTGGTGCGAGATCGAGCCAGATTGGAAGCTGAACTGTTTAGCCGATACCAAGAAAGAATAGAAGATTTGTCTAATTTTATTTTGAGGAAAATTCAAGTTTTCAAGCTTTTGTATGGAAGTCGCCCGGATCCTGAAATTATTCAAGTTATACTTCCTAGGCTACTGCCCCAAGTTCAAGATTTCATCGAACTAAGAAATCCAACAACATTAGACAGATTATTTGAGCTCGCGGTACAATTTGAAAGCCGAAGAACAGCCGACAACGAACGACGACGCCAATTTGAGCGAAGAAGTCAGTGGAGTTCGCCAAGACCGCAGCAAAAGCAAAATCAAAGTTACGGGAATAAGGCGAAGCAATGGCCGAAGAAAGATGTGTCTCCTAAAGCGAGCGGCGAACGAAGGGAATTTAATAGAAGAACAAGCAAAGATTCCGAGGGCAACCAGAAGAAAAAGAATTTAAACTAAGAGGGATTTCTTCGAGGAAGGTGAAGAAGTCCGAAGCAGCGCAAAACCCTTCCAAAATCAATTTAAACACCGTGGTCGTTAAGAATTTGAGTTTGCCGAAGATTGAAGTTCTAATCAACAACATACCGGCGACAGCCCTCTTGGATACAGGAGCCCAAAGCAGCTTCGTATCGGAAAGATTCTTTAAGAAGCACTTTCGACGTTACAGAATTTTTAGTGCAAGAGACACGGATGTCATAGCGGCCCAAGGAGAAAAATGTAGCTGTTTAGGAAAAGTACCATTGTTCGTGCGTATCAACAACGAACAGGTAAGAATCCTGTTTTATATTGTGCGTAACCTGCAGACTTGTATTATTCTAGGTGTGGACTTTTTTAGTTTGGCAGAAGCAAAAATTGATTTCAAGGGGGGAGAACTAACATTAAATATGAAGCCAATTGAAGCGAAGAATGATAAGCCCCCGCAGCTGGACTTGGAACATTTACAAGCAGAGGAAAAAGAGAAAATCCAAGGTCTGGTAAGTCACTTTGCGAATTTATTTAGTGATGTACCAGGCTTTACGCAGGTGGTGAACCACGACATTGACACGGGGGACGCTCAGCCAGTTAGGCAAAAGCCATATAGATATGATAGGACAAAAGAGGAAATAATTGAACATCATATTAAAGAGATGTTAAAGAATAAAATCATCACGCCAATTTCTAGCAGTTATGCTAGCCCCGTTGTCCTGTGTAAGAAAAATAATGATTACCCGATTACGCACCCGAAGCGGTGGCGTTTTGCTATAGATTATCGCAAGTTAAATTCAGTTACAAAATATCCTGTATATCCGTTGCCGATAATTGAAGAAATTATTCGAAATATTTCGTCTACAAAATACATGACTACATTAGATCTCACGAGTGGCTATTTTCAGATTGGGGTAAAACCCGAGGACGTACACAAAACCGCGTTCATAACGAAATCTGGTACGTACGCATTTCTTAGAATGCCGTTCGGATTATCCGGCGCGCCGGCAACGTTCCAAAGATGTATGGACATCGTCTTAAGACCAGTCCTTGGTAAAAGCACTTTCATATATTTAGACGATATTATAATTACGAGTAGTACTCTAGAACAACACTTACAAGATTTAAGAAAAGTATTTTCATTGTTAAACGAAGCTGGTTTAAAGATAAATGCGTCTAAATGTAAATTTGCCGCAAAAGAGTTACGTTATTTAGGATTTAAAATTTCCCAAAAGGGAATCGAAACGGATCAGTCAAAAATAGTAGCCATTAGAAATTATCCTGTTCCTAAAACAGCGAAGAAATTATCGTCGTTTCTCGGGATGTGTTCATATTACCGGGCTTTCATTAAAGACTTTGCAAAAATAGCTGAGCCACTGCTAAAGTTGAAAAGAAAAAAAGCTAGGTTTTCGTGGTCAGCAGAAGCCAACTTGGCGTTTCAAAAATTGAAAGACGCATTGACTCAAGCTCCCGTCTTAAAATTTCCAGAAGGGGATAAGGGATTAGAGATTTCAGCGGACGCTTCAGATTTCGCGATTGGTGCAGTGCTTTCCCAAAATGGTCAGCCCGTGGCTTTTTTCAGCCGAACATTAAATGAAACCCAAAGAAACTATTCCGCAACAGAGAGAGAAACTCTCGCAGTGTTAGCATCAGTACAGAAATTTCGTGTGTTCTTTGGAAGTTCTCCAGTAACTGTATATACCGACCACGCGGCGGTCACTAGACTCTATTCTGGAAAAAATTTATCACCCAGATTAATAAGGTGGGCTCTCAAATTACAGGAATATAACCTAATAATTAAACATACGCCGGGAAAAGAAAATGTTGTGGCAGATGCTTTAAGCAGAATTAACTTAGATGAAAATGGAAGTGTAATTAAGATAGCCATGTTAACATCCAAAGTATTAGATTCTCGTGAAACAGTAATAGCCGAACTCAAAAAAGATCCGGAGTTCAAAAATATATACAATTATTTGGCCGACCCTGAGAATTTCAATCATCCGGATATTGTGCCGATAAGAAATAGGGCCGAAAATTACGAATTAATTGACGGACTGTTATTCTATACGAAAGCTACTAATGAGAATCATGAATATAGACCGGTTATCCCAGCTAGCATGAGGTTGAATGTATTAGAAGAGTTGCATGATTGTGCCATTTCGGCTCATTTAGGTATAAGAAAAACTGTTCAGAGAGTTCGCGAGGCAGTTTTCTTTCCAGAACTGCAAAAGTTTACTAGGGCGTATGTCCAGTCGTGCCCAACATGTCAATTAAATAATTATGTTAATTTCCGCCCGGCCGGGTTCCTAAATAGTATTAAATCAGAATTCCCAAATCAAATAATAGGCATCGATTTACTTGGACCTTACCCTCGAAGTAAAGTTAATAAAAGCCGATATCTTTTAGTTATAGTGGATCATTTTAGCAAATGGTTAGAGTTAATTCCGTTAAAACGCGCGTCTGCAAAAATTGTAGTAGATTCAATTCTAAATAAGTATATTTTAAAATACGGGGCGCCCCTAAAAGTTATTTCAGACAATGGTCCTCAGTTTGTTAGTAAAATGTTTGAGGAAATGTGTGCAAAACTGGGCATACGTCATCTAAAGATGGTCCCGTATCGTCCGCAGTCAAACATAGCGGAACGGGTGAATAGAAATGTAGTGAAAATAATTCGTAGTTATGTGAAAAACTATCACTCTACCTGGGATAGCCATATAAATGAATTTGCATTTGCCCTTAGGACCGCCAAACACGATACTACACAAAAAACACCCGCTGAACTCTTCTTAGGAAGAAAGATCTTGACCCCCCTAGATAAACTGTTCTTTGTACAGGAAAGGGCAGAAGAATTTAAAATGAGTGATATACAAAAGTTAATACGGGAAGCGACGGAAAATATAGAAATGGCCCAAAGAAAACAGAAATTGTACTATGACCTAAAAAGAAGAGAGGTCAAGTACAATGTGGGAGATGAAGTGTTGAAGATTAAACACAACTTGTCAAATGCCCCAGAGGAAAAGGTGGGGAAATTTTTTCCGCGTTTTGAAGGCCCGTTCACAATTGAACAAATTACGGGGGCAGTGGTTATATTAAAAAGAAATGATGGTCAAACGCTCAAAGCGAATGTGGACCAAATAAAACCGTTCTATAATCGCAGCAAAATGGCTGTATTTAAAGATTCGTTTCAGGATCCGAGGCAATCGACTAGCCAGGAAGATATACGTCAGCAAAAACAGCAGGAACCAGCTACAACGGCATCGAAATGTCAGAAGAAGAAAGCTCCCCCCCAACAAAGAAATAAGAACCAAAAAGGTGGTTTCAAAAGAAAGTCTCACGATGCAGGTGAACAAATCTACGAACGGAATTACGAGCGCACCAAGAGAAGAAAGCAGAATGGGCAAGGGAAGCCCAATGTATCCAAAAGAACTGTGGAATCATCGGACAGGTGCCTGAGAAGCAAGAAACGTCGATTGCAGCCTGAGAATCAACTTCCCGAATACAGCAGGAACCAGGACAAGCAACGAGCAAGGGCCCAGGAGAGAAGGGCCCAGTCCACCAAACGTCCAGCGGAGCAACCTCCTCTACAAAGGAAATTGCCGAGGATACAACGACGGAATTTCAAAAGAAAAAGAGACGAGCAGGCTCCGAAAGAACAACGAAAAACGAGGAAACTGAACCAGGCCACAACTTACTCAAGTTTTAAAGATTGGGCCAAGAAAAGGATGGACGATCATAATAAGATAAGTACAATTTCGTATTCAAAAGTTTAGTTAATTTTTGAGTATACTGCAAGTTGCAGGGCTGATTTTACCTCAAGCGAGGTTGACTTTTACGCCAAGTGAGCGATAAGTCCTCATATGGAAAGTAAAATGTTTTGTTAAATGAAATTGTAATTTTCAAAGATTTAAAATCACTAAATGTTTTGTAAATAGATTAATTCTGTAAAAGCAATGTATTGCTGAAAAGAATATGTTAACTAAATGATTTTGTATGACGCTTTGTCTAAAGACTTGTAAAATGTCTAGAATGAAAATTCGGAAAATTGAAAAACACGATTTAGTCTGTAGACTATTAATTCAATGTAATTTGATATTTCGATAAAGTACCTTGAGAAAGGAATAGGAAGCACTTGCTGTAAGCTTAGAAATTTAACCTATATTTCTGTAAGCTTAGAAATTTAACCTCTATTTGCATTTCAGGATTGCTATGAAATTGTTAATGTGTTATGAAATGTAACAAATAATATTATGCTAGCAATGCACGTTAAGTGCAATATTAATGTGAATGTTGTGTGCAAACTGCGAATTTGTATGCATGAAAAGTTAAAGATTGACTATTTTAGAATGCAAGTGTTAATTAGGCTCTCCACCAAATACACTTAAAGTGTTAGACATAAAGCTAGTGAGAACCTTAGGATTAGCTGGTTATAGGGCGTTTTTTTCAGGTCTCGTATGTCAAGTTCTAACTAATGTTAGTCGATTGTAGGTGGAAGAGTTGAACACCCCCGAACACATAAAAACCCGCAATGGCGGTTTGCTTTACATCCAACACCGGTGAGAGAGCATACGGGGGAAGAATTTAATTGTGCTTGAATGATAATGTGTGTGTGCAAAATTACACAAAAAAAAAAAAATAAGGATTTGTACCACTTAGAATTATTCTGTTATTATGTCATACTAAAGTTGTTTTCCTTCCAGATTTTGCTGGAAGGAGTAAGACTGTTTGAAGAATAAGACTTGAAAAAAAAAATGTTGAAGATTGTTGTTCCAGAAAATTTCGTCTGTATTTTACACAAACATATATTGCCTTGTAAGAGTTGGCCTAAGTTTAGAACAGTGAAATTTTCGACTATTTAGAATTGCTAGTTTTCAACATGGTCCGTTTGGACCAAAGTAGTTTAACTATCGCAATTCTGGCGGGAAGTTTGTAAGGTTTTAGTTAAACTAACCAAGTTTATTTTAATTTAAATCTTTTCTATCTCCTCTCTGCTTCAACTTCCTGTCAGAAGAAGCGCGCGTTTTTAGCTTATGCTAATTTTTGAAGTTCAGCCAAGCACTATTTAAGCCAGAGGTAGAAACCTCTCGGTGTGTGAGAGCTTTGCCTCAGATCACGGTCACGCTGCTCAACGTTCGTCTGACCAGCTAGCAGTTTAAAATTATAAGCCATAGTGCTTACTACGTGATTGCTTTGTAAAATAAATTAAAGTGCGGTAGTATTTAGTATACCTTGCTACGCACCCTTTTCGGTAGAGGCCAACTTCCGCGAATTGCTCTGCGAAGCAAAGTTTAATTAAGTTCTATTTTAGGTTTAGTATTTAATTTTATTTGATTGTTAAATTCGACCAAAGTGTGGTCTGTTACGTTCTGTATCTCTCCCGAATTGGGAGGTTTGTTATTAATAGTGAATTAATAAAAAAGGATTTCAAATCCCTTTACGTGCAGTTATTCTCCAGCCCAGCAGTTACATCAGAACATAGCGTACCTTCCGCTCCCTGTTCCAGTTCAGGACTTAGATTTTGAGGATAAGAACCCTTTACAGAATTTACCATGTTCTCAAAGAATACACACAGAATGCTAAGTCCTGATAAACCGACTCACTTTTGTTGGAGTTATTTTTCACTTAAGGTTTTCAATGTTCAATACACATGAAAGTCAAGAATATGGAAAAACGACTTTAAATCATAACACTATAATAAATACTGCAAGGGTGTAAAATTGTGTGACAGACAAGATGAAACAACATTTTGACAGTAAAACCTGTGTGTTCAAATATAACAGTAGATAGCACAAGAGAATACTCCAACAGTAAAGTACTAACAAAGTTTTGTGTTTAAATTTGGGCAATAACGCGTTCAAGTTTTAATTAGATTTATTGGGTCCAGTGTTCTAAATTATAAGCGAAAACATACAAGTTAAGTTAAATTAAATTTTTCATTTATTAAAGGTAAACAGAACTAGTAACAATATACATTTTTGGTGGCGGTACAGTTCTAAATGAAAATATAAAGTCACATACCGTTTACACTACAAATAGGGGATCCACACAAGAAATCACAATTACTTAACAGCGTACATTGAAGAAAACTTCTGCCATATTGAATCTAAAAAGGAAAGAGAATGAAAGTAAATAAAGCTGAGCATGTAATGAAAGCCTCAGAGCCTTCTGCTCCTTCTATCTGGGTTTCGTCCTTACTGCGTCGCCATCCATATGTGGTTTTCTCTCCGCAAATTCTTCAGCCATCTTTCCACTGTTCCGTAGACAGAGCACGGAGCAACTGCTTTCTGGTCTGTCGTCAACCTTCAGAAAATTTTTCCTTCTCCCGTCTGGCGCAAACTTCAGAGTCTCCTCTCCCTCGTAGATTGCTGCACGCCCTTTTTCTTCTTCTCGCCAGTCTCTCGTTTGGCGATCCGAGACGGTCCAAATCCAGCCAAGAGCATGGAAACCCTAGGAGCGGAATCAAAAACTGGAAGGTGAAGGCAAGGGGGTTGGTTAGACAGAAGTTGGCGAATAATCGCCGGCTCCAAAGGTTACAGGCGACCCTCCAGGGTCATCAACCTGACAAGCAGAAGCTAGCCTCGTTCAGGGTCCCATTTTAGCATGGTGAACGCCTGTAAGAATGTGAATCACCCCGACCCCTCAACCTTGGAGTGGCGTAGCTGCATACAAAACAAGCTGATTCAGCAGGGTGCAGATTTCGCACTTGACGAAAGATATTTTTCAGACCACTGTCTGGCAGAGCAAGCAAACGTCAAAACAAAGTCGAAAATCTTGATTCCCAAATACAACGTAAAGTTTTTTTTGAAAAGAATTAAGGATTTGCTTTTTAATACCAAATTAATAAAAGACAGAAGAAAATTTCTTCAATGGAAATATAATAATTACATAGAAAAATTTTTATGCTTTCTACAACACCAAACACGACCACCAGAGTCAGAAAATATGGATTTCAGCTTACCAGAAAGAGGGGTACGTTAACAAAACCAAATTAAACTTTAACACCAACTTGTGTAAGGCAATTAACTTTAAAAGTGTTTTAAAAAAATTGATCTTAATGGTCAACTTAACCAGAAATTAAACATTAAGCAAACAAGTTAAGAATAAGTATTAACTAAACAAAAAATTAAATAGTTAACCAAACTCCCTTAAGGAAAAAGAAAAAAATAAAATTACTCAAGCAACTTAAATTCAGAGTTAACCAAAACTGCCAAAAATAAAATGACAACAATTACTTTTCAACAAGGCAAAGAAATTTAAGATCAACTACAAAATAAAAACAAATTAATAACTTTTAAGTCTGATAACAAAATTAAGATAAATCATTACAATTAAGATATTTTAGTTCAACAACTGAAGTAGCTAAGTATGTATTACATAACACTTTTAAATCTAACACGAACTTCCTTACAAGTGGGTTGGCTTAATTAAGAGCAGCATGCGAAAGCTGTCTCCCAGAGGAAGGATACATTCGTAGAAGTTCCTAAATCACAAGAAAGCCTTCTGCAGTCACCTTTTCCAGTCGAAAAATGTAGAAGCAGTGTCTAAAAATATGTATCTACAGCTTTAACCACTCTTTTTCAAACAGACCCAAAAATTGTCTGCAAGTTTTTCCGAAGTCCTTCGTTCAGTTTTCCATGCATAATTCAAATACCAACTAGTTTGCCTTATGAAGTTCGCCACAACGACATCCCATTCCATTATTTGGCAAACCTTGCATGGTTTACTATAATCAGCTCAATAAAATAAAATACGAATGCAGCTTCTGCAAGCAGGTGGCAGATGAAGCATCCGAAATCTACGGGACCCTATGATTTCATCCGACGGGTTATTCTCAATCTCCACTGGTACAGATCTGAGCTCAAAATCCTACTGTCACAGTTGTCCTGGAAACTTATATCCATTGATAATTATGACAGATGATTATTAATAAGACATTTAATTATCATTATTAATAAGATATTTATCAATAACAGACGTGTTGTTAATGATAATATTCGTAATTCGAAGAAGAAGAAATATAAGTACAAATCCTCAGCACACATTAATAAAATTCAAAATTCAGCATTAACTGATTGTTTACAAAATATTCAAGTGTTGGAGATAAATGAAATTCTTCTAAAATTCGTATTTCAGAATCTAATTGTTGTTTTTCTAAAATAAATTATTATATAAATATGATAAACAAGGGAGACATAATACGTATTTTTCTCTTCGGAGGATAAAATCATTATCTTTCTGTTAATGGTAACAGCGCTTGTCTCATACATTATTCACTTCACGTAGCTTTAAAATTTGATCACTAAATTATTTATTGCTCTAAAATTATTGAAAGATAGCGCTGAAATAAATGCCTTGGTCGTTAATTCAACATCGATGACAATAATTTTATTCATTTGGAATTCTTCTAAGACTCTGAAAAAAGAACTATTAGACTTAAAATGAGGCAGAATTGTATTATTTCAATTAATTGCATAACTGATGTTGCAAAAAATAAATAAATAAATAAAAGGATACGAAGACATTCGTTCTCGCAAAATAAAACATGCATTTTTTTCCAATTAATTACCATATAATTATCCTAATTTTGCGCTAATTAATCTCCAAACCTAATTATCAAATACTTTTCTCTGGCATGTTTCTTATTACACATAAACACCCTGCATCTTTCGCAGCCAGAAGCCATTTAAAGGACGCGTGATATCCGCTAGATTGGGGCATTACTCCCCGTAAGCAAGCTCGGCTAAGTGCGTGATTAATTAAAGCACACTCGAAGTGTTCATCGCTAAATATCACGTTCCGGGACGTCTATGCATGAAGACCTTTGGCCCCGGCGTGAGATTGTGTTGAACTATCTCAGACACGCACACGTGATCACGCGGAGAAATATCACAAACGCGAAAAAGTAAATAACTCTTTTATCTAAGTAAAAT
>KK112132.1:197139-215758 GCA_000611955.2 Stegodyphus mimosarum
AGCACGGAATAATTTTTTTCCCTTTTGGAAAACAGCCAAAGTAATTAACTTTTTTACCCTTCTTACTGCGTGATAGCGCTGAAACAAATGCCTTGGTCGTTAATTTATTCTTAAACGCAGTAGCAGGAGCAAAAAAAAAAGTAGTGGTTAGTATTAAACTGTACTGGTTCAGTAATTTCGTGGGAATGGGGAGGAAACCCATTTTCAAGCATGCAATGTTTTCGATGGCAAGAAAAACCGCTGTTCTAATCACGCTGCGTTATTTGGAATGTTTGTGAACAAATTATTCCCGAAGCATCTCATCGAAGACATTAAGGTTTTCGTTAACGTAAAAGCAGTTATTAGGTCTTTAAATAATAATTATGGATATATGAATTCCTATGATAAAATATACTACTGTTTAATTTTTATGGAAATTCTTTAAAAGCAAAAGGAATTTATTTTTGAAAACATGTGATAGTAAAATTAATAAAGAACTAAACAAAACGAATAGCATTTAATTACGTTTAACAACATTTATTTATTCCTGCAAAATACAAAAAAGGAATGAAATGCAAATTTGTATTTCTCCCCTCTTATTCTACAATGGTTTCATTAAATCTAAAATATTATATTTACAGATTTACAACATCTACTTCATAATTCTGTAAAGCATTTTAAGGTTTAATGACAAAGAACTACTCACTAACTAATTTTATGTTCCT
This sequence comes from Stegodyphus mimosarum, assembly GCA_000611955.2. Taxonomy (NCBI): domain Eukaryota; kingdom Metazoa; phylum Arthropoda; class Arachnida; order Araneae; family Eresidae; genus Stegodyphus; species Stegodyphus mimosarum. Next base: position 197,844 of record KK112132.1, read on the forward strand.
GAAAATGTGAAGCTTCTTTCTATTTACTAAATTCCTTTTTATATACTTCACAAACGCTCAACGTATCCACCTTCACTGGTATGTGGAGCAATTCTGGGCCGCTAGGAAAATTTGATTTGGCGCATTCGAAAGTTGGTTGATGCACCAGTAATAATCATCATTTTTATGTTGAATGAAAAAAGTAATGAATTCAGCTTTCAACGAAACTCTTGCCTAGCTCACTATCACAGACATAATTTGTGAAAGTATTGCTACGAATTTAATACTAGAAACTTTCCTCCCCCCAGGGGCACCAAATGTTATGAATTTTGTGCATATATAAATAATTTTAGTGAAATTATATGTGAAATTTTGGTTTAGTCGGGTTTTTTTTATTTATTTTCTTTCATTATTATGTAACATGAAAATCTAAAGAAGCGATGCTCTGCGGAAAAAATACGAATACAGGACAAGTCTATATAACATTGAGTAAAAGACTGTCTCGCTAAACTGGCGAGATATTACCAAACTGGCGGTGGTTTTGGCGACCATTTGACGACATTTTTGTCCGGCACATGTATAACTGTAATGGTTATTGTGATTGAATAAATGTAATTGATCACTATATGCAAATGAAACCCTTAGAAAATCTTTAACTGTGTATGGCTTTCAGTAATTTCGAGAAATTGAATGTACTAGAGGTTTCTCGCCAGCAGCGTGAAATTTATATAAGACCGGACAGAGCATCTATTCTCAGGGTTAATTCAGAGCTGAATTCGGAATGTTGAGATATGCGCCTTAGCTTCGCTCTTGACATGCGCTTTGCATTTCGTTGTGTTTAACGTTCTTAGTAGTTGGAAGTGTAATTACTGATTCTATTCTGTATACTGTGAAGAGTTGTACAAATATTTTTGGGGAAAGTTCCAGAACTGTTAAGTGTTCTTTTTGGTAAAATAAAATTTATCAAGCTGTAAGACCCAATATTTTTAGCTGTCATGCAATGTGACCAGATCTCAGCGTCCAACCTGGCGATTTCTCGCACAGGCGTGAAGATGAACATAACAAGGAAAGATTGTAGAAAGCCCTTTTTATTATTTCTTTAGCAGAAAGGGCATGGTCTTGCGTGGGGTAACAGCACCGACTGCTTGCAATGAGAAGGCTAGAACGTGTAGCCGCTGTTAAGATTAAGAGCTAAAAAATAAAATAACAAGCGTGCTCTATGCTAGCGAAATCACGCTCTGTCTAACCTTCACGTTTCACCCGTTTACATACTCTCAGTCACCTTTTTAATTTGGAAAATAAGGGGATTTAGAAAAGGTGCCAAAATTAAAATAACTGGTTAGTGAACTAAGGAGTACCCTACAAAACTATCATCAAATCTGTGTGTATTCAATCTATTATGAACTCGTACACAAGCAACAATGTATACCAGTCAATTTACCACAGAGATAAGGTGGCTAGGATATAGAGGATGAGGATATAAGAGAGTGGTGACCACACTCTCAGGATTCATTTCCACGTGTCTTTTTCTTGAGACGATTTATCAAAGGTTACCATTTCGTCTCCAACTCTGCTAGTCTCCAGGATCTTTGCAACCGTATAATAATGCGGATACTGTTATGTACCACAATATACTGTTATACGTGTTCATTGTTACATCTTGTATGTATAACTTTTGATATTAATTTGTGGTCTACGCATTCACTTCATTTATTTGAACTATATCGCCCTTTGAAACATGAAGCTCTATTTACCGTGGGTTTGTTTATTTATTTATCTTAACACAAAGTAAATTGTCCACGTACTAACCAGTTATTATTGAGATGATTTAATCAGATATTTGATCATTTGAGAGTGCTGAAGAATTTGTTAAAACGAAGTGAATTTATTATTTTATGGGGAACTAATTAATTGATCTATAGGAATATTTCTTCTCTGGTGCTTGAGAATCGGTGTATTAATGCACTGAATTATTGCTATCCCTAGAGAAAGTTATGAAAGTAATTGTATATTTAGTTTACGGTGATTTAAGTCAAGGCACTTTTATCAGAGATAGCATTCTTATGGAATATATGAATGAATTAATTGCATTAATGGGGGGAACATAAGTTTTATTTTATGCCTAAGCGCCGCAAAAGATTTTTTCTTCCAAACTTAAGTTAAATAAAAAGATTTATTTAATACAAATTTTCGAAATAAAACAATACAGCTGTGGACTAAAGGATTATCACATATATGTCTGAGGCTTCAGCAAAGACTGATATATTAAATACTTGAGATATATGTAACGAACCTTTGCATGATTTCGCCCCATTTCAATATAATAAAATTTGATAACGATTAAATAGGAAGATTATCATATGTCAGTTTTTAATTCTTTCTGAAAAATTATGAATAATAGATATTACTAAATTTCTGGCATCATTGACTTACTCTTAAATAAATAAAAAAGTAGTAACAATTTCTAAATTAAGCTCATCTCATTTATCTCTAAGGGATGACAGATGTATGGTCAAACAGGCAGCTTTAACTACCGCTACGCAAGGCAAGGAAATGAAGGATTTGTGTTCAGTACTTTTCGTTTGCTCTCTAAGACCTTTGAAAAAAACCTTCCTCCGTGCATATATAAAGCATCTGTCAAAGGGTCTAAGGAATTTACTTTTAAGCCTCATTCTCAAACAGATGGCTGATAGTAAAGAGCTCTTTTTATCTACTTCACAGTTCTAGGACTATAACACTCAATAAGAAACAGTCACAGTGTTGTCGGGTATATTGCGAAAATATAAGCAGGAAACACTAACAAGCGGGAAATTTACGTTAAAATTACACGCCGAACAACCATTAATTTAGAAGCCAAACAACAAAAATCAACGTTATATTTTCCAATTTTCCAGGCCTAAGTTTTACTACCAAATCATCTGCTTCAGCTGCCAATGTGAAAATGAACGAGATAAGATAAGATACGAATGGCTGGACAGGAGTTAAGCTACTGGCGCCATCTATTAATGAAACATGAAAACTAAAATATAATTTCCTGTTAGATCTAATGGGTTACGGTATCAAAATTATTAAATAACTGAAATAATAGTGTGGCACTATTCGAATAAATGAGGGCACCTGGTACTTAGGTAAGTACTACATCATTATTTCAAATAAACGACTGAATATACCTAAAGTAAAACTCTAATTAAAAGACCGAATAAAGGTAGTAAGAGTGAGTCGCGTAAGGGATTCCGGGTTCGCACCGGTTGAATGGCCATACGCACAATTATGGCAACAAAATACTTAAAAATTAAGGTAAAAACATACTGAGGCTAATATCTAAGCCATTAAATAAATAAACCATTAACAATCAGGAGAATAAATAATAAAAACGAAGCAAAATTGACTGACTCAACCCTACTATTCTGATTTATTTTCTAAGGTTAAATCTTGATTAACAATTCAGTTTTACATGAGAAGCACAACAGTAAATAATCCTAAAGACATAAGGATATAATTAATTCCATTTACACATAACAGAAAGTAATTACTATCCAAAACACTAATCCTCCCGAAAGAAAAAAAAATTTCTTTCGAAACAAGATTTTTAGATCCTCAGCCACATCCACGAATGAGTCATTATCATTTTGTCTTATCAAGCATTAATTTATATTTTTCCATAGGTAATAATTCAGGATGTTTCATTCAATATCAGGAGAGCTTCTCAAATTTCTATCTGTTCAACAAACATTTAATCCGTTAGGTGGACTCATCAAGAAAAAGAAAAATAAGACAAAAAAATATCAATACGGGAGCACTTATCTGAGAAGGAACTTCTAGAAGTAGGTAGCTTGAAGCCAGAGTAATGGAAGTAGGAACCCCTCCTCTTGGACGACGCCATTCAGAAAGACGAAGGCAAAAATCCATTAGTCCTTAGACGAGTCTGCTGTAACATCCTTGTAGACATTGACTCATAGGCCCACCACTGGAACTCTCAGGTGAACAAAGCTGATTTCTGCAAAGTCTCGTTACTGCACTGTTGATGTAAAATCATTATTCAACAATGCTCCAGCGGAGGATGCATTAAGATGTCTAAAAACCAGATTTCCAGAATTTCATTTCTTCCTCATCGAAATTGATGAGCTAATTTCCTTTCACCTCTGTTTGAAACAAACGTATTTTGTTCTCCAAAATAAGTATTACAATCAAACTGAGGGATTAGCCAAGGTAAGCCCTCTTAGGCCCAACCTGGCTGATATCTACGTGCATTATTATGAAAAAAAATTATTTGTAACTTTAAACTTCCCGATATGGTTCCGATGTGTAGACGATGCTTTTAACATGTTTGACGGTAATAACGGTGATTTAAATAAAGTTCCTTCAATAATGAATTCTATTGATCCTGGTATTCAGTTCACTTCAAATCATATCATACGACTTAGCAAAAGTTAGATTCATTTTATTCCTTTGTTTTCCGTGCACTTCAAGTTTGCGTCTCAAAACTGGATCTTGATGAAGAACTAAATTATTCAAAAGCAGTTGCTATTGACAGGGCTTTTCACTCAGCATTATTAACCAAGCAGTTAAAAAATTCTCATCACAACACACCAAAAGGTATACTCTTGTTTTAGGAGATTATAAGAATTCTGTTGTCATTACTTTCTTTCCATCAGTTAGCTATAAAATTGCACGTATTTTGCAGAAATTAAACTTTCGGGTCCTATCAATAAAATCCCAGTTGAACTGCATGAATAGCATTTTAGAATTTTAGAAACCTTTTGGGAGTGTAAAAATTTAAATTGAAGCAATAACATTCGTTGACAATAATTGCTAAGCATCTGGATAGTAACTATCTGAATTGTGGTAGGAAAACTTAAAAAATACGAAACTGCTAGAAATGTTCGATCATATAATAATAGAAGAATATTCATATTAAATTTATTTAGCATATTAATTTTAGCCATAGGGCCATCTGTGTGTTGTCAAGTGGGTGGGCTGCTTCCCACAATTAAACAACCCGAGCAAGCGCCTTCTGATGGTTTGTGTAGACCCTATTTGACAATCTGAGTTTAGTGTGCAATGTCCTGACTCATTGGAAAAATAGTAAATCTTAGTGTGCGGCATTCATGCAGTTTCGATCGTCTGTCAAACAGACGTTCTCCTTTAGCTACCTCTTGCTCTCATCCGCGTTCGCCTCTATTCTTGCAACAGTGGAGTACACAGAAATGAGCTAACCATTGCTGACATATCTGCTACACAAAGTGACATACAAAAGTGCTGATACGTTGACTTAAATATATACAGATCTCTTGGAATGAAATACTAAAATCTCTGAAATCAAGGATTCTATCCGTGTAATAAACTGATAAGGGACAAATCGACGAATTCAAAACACCACGCTATCAAATCATGGGTTTTATCCAATTCATGAAATCTCATGTAGCAGATAAAACTGCATTTGGTCAAGCATTTATATTACTTAAAACTGCCAAACGTCACTGATTGGAATTAGCAGAGTAAATATTTGATTTTTTGGATGTCTTTTTACAAATTAAATACCTCCATTTGCAAAAGCTAAAGGCTTTTCCTCCTTGGTATTGGAATTTTTATATTAATCTATTAATTTTATATTATATGTATATTTTATATTGACATTATTTACACAAAAGAAAGCGTGCAGATATGTTAAACAGTGACAAACTTCATCACAATTATATAGTAAAAGGTGCAAAGTCAATGCAATTTAACCATTTCTTTAATATCAGTTTTCTCTAAATCAGCGAAAATATCAAAAATTAAACATAGGTAGGAAACCTATTTCGAAACAAACTTCCTATAATGATGGGCAATCTTTAAATTTTATTCTCAGATATTGTATATTATTAATAACTAAAGTAAGTTTAACTATTCACCTTAAGCTTATATGTCGAAGTATCTTTTAAATCCGCTTCTCTCTGAGATTATTTTCCGAAAAGAAAACATGATCGCCATCTACTGAAATCACAACAGCACAAAATTTCATCCTGCCTCATCTCAAAGCCGTTAATATTAGAACCATTTCTTCAAATAAAAAAAGGGTAGTATGATCGGCTCTTTTTCTTCAAAAGATAGCGTTTAAGCCAGCTTATTAAGACTGTGGTATTAGTACGATGATGAAAGAGAAGAAAAGAAGATAAAAATCTCCAGGGTTATGTTCTAGCATGGTTAAAATAGAGTTTCATAAGCCTACCATGTTGTGCAAGACCGTATCAATGACAGGCTTTCAAAGATTAAGACTAAAGCTCTGAAAGTTATAGAATGGCATTATTCAGAAGTTTGGCATGTGATATCATAAAGAAAATGAAGTATTCATTTCGGAATAGTAGCTCCGAAATATTTCTTGATATTATTAAAGGAAGTGATGAAATACATGAACGTTGTATTTAATTAATGTGCATTTAAGTTGCCTAATGCCAACAAAGTATGAAGAAGGAAATAAAACGAAAGCATAGGAGCTCCTAAGCTGCCATCTCTTTATTCAAGTTTCTTTTTTCATATAGGAACTGAAATGTCTGTTTATTAGCTTATACAGCTTCTGCTAATTAACCGCTCGTGAATCCTTTTTAATGCATATTGGTAAACATTTAAAGTTGAGTAAAGAAAAGGGAAGCTGTGCATTTGCGTTTTAGCAATTTTTCTTTTATTTCCTACTATTAATTAATTTTCCGTTTACAGAATTAATCGAAATATTTTTAATCATTCGGAAAATTTGATTTTCTTATAAAAATAAAAAGTGTCGTTGCAAGAAATATTAAATCATCGTACTAAATACAAGTCAATGAAACTATTATGAAACATTTCATTGCTTAAAGAATGATGCTGTTTAGTCATTAAAGATTTTCCCCATTATTTCTTAAACAGCTTTATTAATTCTGATTCTACAGCTATGGACTCTTGTAGTTTAAATTTTGTTTGCATTCGATACTTACCAGGCGCTTTCTATCACGAAAGCATGAAGTTATAATTAAACCATCATAATTTTAAATTTCATGGAGTCTCAAATCAAAATTCTGGTTTCGATACCTCAAATGTGCCTAGATTAAACTTTTAATTTAATCATCTGAATAGGACACTTTACAAAGCCACAAATCAAAATTATAAGACCAAAATTTCAAAATGGGATGGCAATAAACAATAGATAAATCTCCAGATATTAATATTATATTACATATTAATAACATGCTCAAACATAACTCTGCTAAATTATTCAGCTCTAATTTATAACAAATAAACTCCTCTCATTAACTGAAAACATTAATATAAAATACAAACTAAAAAGGAAGTTTTTAAGTACTATTGAAAGTTGTAGAGACATCAGGATTTTTTTTGAAGCAGGAGATGTGAAAAATGAGCAATGCCATCGCCGGAGCCCGAACCATGGACCTCTCGAATACGCGTCGAGCGTGCTGACCACTACACCACGAAGGCATGCTAAGAAGGCGGTAGAAATGCCTTATATACTCACCCTTTTAAAGGACGACTGGTGTTTGGGGAACCCAGTAGCCAAATCCTGGTGGTGAAGAATCAGCATTCACTGCCTTTTAGTTCGGTCGCCACTGTAGAGACATTAGGATTTTTTTTAAACAGGAGATGTTAAAAATGAGCAGTGTCCTCGCCTTGACACAACACAGGGAGAGATCCAGAAGGCAACTGCCCAGTGCTCTGAAAAATGTTTCGCAGTTAGAAAGATTTAATGAATCATTCCCTTGTTTTCTTTTCCACCTACATCAGTTTAGAAAAGGTGGTGGCTGACGCACTTGCAGTCATTCTTAACAGTTTTCACTCTAATAAAAATTTATACTTTCTTCAACTGGAAAATATGAATTCTTTATTATATCACACATTGTTTAATAACATAGTCACTAGTCTTTTGACATTTCTTCTGAATATTCATTCTTTTGCAAAAGACGAAGCACTATGAACAAAGTGATCGTTTTTAATGAAATTAAATATGTATAAATCTGATTCACAGATTATGAAACGATTAGAAATTCAAGACCAAAATATCCATAGTTGCTAGCAATTGCACATTGAACGTTCAAATCAGTAACTGGTGAAACCCATCTGGTGGCCATGCATGCTTGTAAACGTTGAGGTAAGGAGTGATAATGATACCTAATCTCATCTTGAGATATATTATTACACGCATTCCTCAACTATTGCTCCAAATCCCCTCCATGGGTACTCCCTCGACGTGGGGGAGAGGTGCAAAGCATGAGTTGGCTGTCCTGCTTATGCGGCGATTCAAGCCCTATCCTTTCTAGCTGTGACTTTGGGACAGTAAGGACTCTACCGTGTCAATTTAGTGAATGAAATGTGATGGGACTTTTTTTCTGTTCTTCTCTGTGGGTAATTTCAAGAAGCATCTACTATAAAAGAATATTAGTGAGCAAAGCATACATGAGAATATCTTCGTATTTCGTGATAGATTCGATCTTTGCTAGTGAAATAATTTCATATTTTTGTAATTTTAGAGAAATCAAAGTAAAGGTAATGCTTAATATATTAAGTATTAAATAACTGTAAAATATTTCCAGATTTATATTTTCCTCCAAAACTGAGTTTATTTATAAATGAAATGAAAGAGAATTTCAGTTTGGCAGGTACAGCATCAATCTGTCCAGGAAAGCTATAAACGTTTTTAAGGTTTCAAGTGATTTTGCTCAATATTCATTTGCATGAATAGCTTAATCTTATTACTATTTCGTTGAAGTCTTTTAATGTTTGGAAAACACCGGAGAAAAAGCTTGTGCTTTAAAGAAAAGTGCATAATACCGAAACTGAAAGTAATTATATTTTGTTTACACCTCGAATCACTTTTTCTGCTTATCACACAGAATAACATTTTCGTCGATAAAGAAGATAGTACAAAGCGTTTTTTTATTCTTGAAGGAAAAAAAAGAAAAAAAAGTAGAAAGTGTTACCCTTTAGAATCTTCTCCAAACGAATAACGAATGATTTTGCTACAACCCGAACCCTCTTTTCAAATATTATTTTCAGTTCGAATATCGAAAGATTTCTATTTTACTAAGGACAAGCTTTAATACTTATAGAAATAAGAACTGGCAGTTCTCCCAACCTTCTTACCAAACATATTGCTAAACACTTTTGAGTACTTTTAAGTATGACTATTTACTGATATTCTGATAAGTTCATTACTCATATTATAACTCTATGTTCGGAATAATACTCCCAGTTATGTTCAAGTGAAAACCACGTTGACACAGACGCAACAAATTGTCTTTAGCCACCGTAAGTTAAACATTTATTGTAAAGATATCATGAACAGGGTTTCGTTGAGAGCACACAACGAAATTACAAAAAAGAATTTACGTTATCTAATTCCACTTATTCTTAAATTTTTGGATAATCACTAATTGTTGTGCAACAGCTTTCTTTAGCTTTAGTTAACAAGCTACTATGATTAACTTTAGGAGGAAAATATTATGATTACATAAATGTAGTTTACCTCTATCGTTGCTTAAAATGAGTCATACTATTAAGAGTAACAAAACATCTATTTACATTGCAAGATGGTAGCATTTCACTCCAAAATAATATAAATTGTTATAGGTCTTACTATGTAATACATATATTGCCCTTTATAAAAGGCTGATTTTTGTTCTTAGCTCCCTAATATTCCTAGCTTATGTCTAAAAGCTCAAATCGAAAGAATGGTTTAATGACATAAACGTTTCTAATATCACTACTGAACTTCTAAGGGAATGTGATTTGCAATGGGACATAGACCCCTTCCATAAATGCAGGGACCCTTCCTTCAGTAGATTTGCATGTAGGTATACAAACCTTTTTATTTGCTTTGGTCACGTTGATACTAACCATTTCGATTTCAAGTGTAAATTCATTAAGTAGGACAAACAAAGAAATCTATACTTCAGTACGCCAGCCAGTGGTTCCAAAACTGAATATCAAAGTGTACAGCATTTTGCAAATTAGTAACTATGCTATTTATTTAGCTGAACATGGAAAGTTGATTCATTATTATTGCGCACATATATGCTTAAAATCCACGTAAGAATTTTATTTTAATTATGTAATATTTCAATGTCCTGTAAACGGTATTCAACAATCTGTTCAACAAACATCGTACGCTGTTAGTCTGAATCTTTATATTCTTACATTCGGTTAGCTGTTCAATTAGTGTTCAATTAGTGATGATGATATCCATCTATCCACGACCAGTATAAACTTCGGCCGCTATGATGGACCTTCAAAACATACAAAAAAATAAAGCAACCTGGATAATAAAAATGGGTAACTGTTTCTCTATACATTCAGCAGCCTAAGCCTTTCCGCTTACGTACACAAAAAGCCCACCCTAAGAGCGAAGGCTTAGATTTACAGCCTAACAATCGAACTACTGTTTGGTTGTTGAACATGGTGCAGGATATTGAACCGTACACAATGTTGAAATGGCTCAGCTGAGAGTACATCATACCTGGTTGCTCAAGTTGGATCATCCTGATTCATTTACGTTCAATCAAAATTCAAATAAAGAGGAATGATCTTGTTAGATTTTCCTTAAAACGTAAATAGCAATTTTACTTTTTCTTCTGTTTGCTTTCCTTTGTCTTGTTATGAAATATAAATAAGAAATAAAAATTGCAAACCAAGTATTTTTTACTCCTGAAAAGTATACATAACTTGTACTAATATCAGGAAACGTGTATCGGGTATGAAAATAGGAAATTGTTTAATATTTATTATTCATTCGAGTGCGATAATATTGTTTGGTTGCATTCTAGCTAATATCCTTGAAGATTTAAAGAAAGCGATTAAACAAAATGGAGTTCAATATAAGCAATAAAATGTTATTTAACATACAAATTCTGCAACGATACTAGATATTTTTCTCTTAATGTAACACTTCTTAATTTAAAATTACTTCCTGCCTGTTTTCTTGAATTCAAATGCTTTGTGTAAGTAACTTCCTGTTTCTTCTGCCTTTGCATTATTTTGAATCCATGTGTATCACTATAATGAAGTATGCTAATCCTTTGCCACTGTAATACTGCAAATGTTAGCTCTCAAAGCATTTTTATGTTTAATTGTTACTGTTATTCAGAATCAAAAAATATTTACAGATCTATTAATAATCATAGCTCGGGCAAAGTTTGAATTTCCGCACATTGATCACTATCCTTAATTCCAAAATGTATGTTACTGGATTATTCAGTTTAGGCAAAGGACATGAAAGCTATCTGCCTAAACTCTAAACCCATTTTGACTGAGAATGCACCAGGGAATAAGATCTGAGGATGATCTGATACTTTCTCAAAGATATTTCAGTCTCAAGGTCCATGCTTCCTATTGTACACAAACATGAGCTTATTGGCATGTTCGAAGATTACCATATTTTCAAGGGCGGTTCCCATAATCATTATTAGTGGACCTGTGCCCTTTATAAATGGTTCATTGTTGTTCTTACTTCCCTAATATGTCTAGCTTATGTCTAAAGGCTCCCCTCAACCCGAATGAATGGATTAATGACATAAACATGTCTGATGTCACTACTGAACTTCTAAGTGACTCATCACTATAACTTCTCGCTATAAGTCTATTTTCATTATGAAGCAAGAAAAGTAGATTCTGAAGCTCTTATGCCTTTTGCTCTCTATTATTACAGTCTCTCGAGAAACTGTTCCAAACAATTCATTTTATGTTTCTAAGCCTCATGTGACAACATTTTGTGCTTTAACTGAAATCTCCAATCCTTAGTTGTCAGGACTGAGTGTTCGGTGCATATTCTTTGAAACCATCTTCGTGACAGCTTAAAGTCCTGATCTGGAACAGGGAGCTGAATGCAGCTATGTTCTGTGATTGAGTTGGAGAATAACTGCACTTGAAAGGGATTTAAAATCCTCTTTTATTAAATCAATATTATTTACAAACCACTTCCTAACTCGGGAGGGATACAGAAAGTAAAAGACCACACTTGGGTCTAAAATGAACAATCAGATAAATTTAAACTAAAGCTAAATAGAAATTAAATTAATCTTTGCTCACAGAACTATACGCGAGGTTGGCCTCTAACTAAATGGTGCATAGCAAGATTTACTAATACTGACGCACTTGGATTTATTTCAATAAGCAATCACGTAAAGCGCTATGGCTTAGAATTTAAATGCTAGCTGGTCAGGCGAACGTCGAAGAGAGTGACCGTGATCTGAGACTAAAAGCTCTCTCACATTGAGAGATTTCTACCTCTGGTTTAAGTAGTCGTTGGCTTCACTTCAAATTAGCATAAAGCTAAAAACGCGCGCTTCTTCTAACGGGAAGTTGAAAATGAGAAGAGATAGAATGATTTAAATTAAAATAAAACTTTGTTAGTTTAACTAAAACCTTACATAGTAAGTAACGTCCCAGCTAACCACTTTACCAATGACTAAACAGCACACTACACTTTTTTAAGTGCATCATTTATGGAACTTAAGCAGCATTTCTTTGAAGAAGAAATTTTGCTTCTAAGTTTTTGTGTCCCTTCAAAAGGTCCAGTACAATCGCATTTTAATTATCATTTATTTCTCATTCTTATTTATAGCTCAACACAGACATTTTTAATCTTTGTTGATGCGATTTCACCGCCAGCTATGAGACGACCTCTTCGAAAGATAAGTACTAAAAAAAGGAAAGAAATTATTTTCTTAATTGATCCCTTTCCATTAGCTTAGGGTTGAAATTGACTCGATAATAGTTTTAGAGATTTTCATGACTGACCAATGTAGCAGTTTTACCTCCTTAAGGCCAAGCTGCAGAGAACTTGGTTGGAATTTCAGTACCCTAAGGCATTAAGCTTCCAGAGGGAAAAACTTATTTCGTAAATGATCGTAATTTTCAAGCTAAGCACGTATAAGATCTAGTCAGAGTGAAGTTCCATATAATGATTGTTTTCACTATTTTGATACAGTTTTCAGCAAGCTATTTGCAGCTAAGAAAGTAAACAGTATTAAACCACTAAACACTTCTGTATCAGGTAAATCATATAATTCATGTATGACTTTAGGAATGTCTCTTCCTAATTACAATAATATATTTCAATGTATTTTATATTATATCAATTAGATATTAAAAAAAGAACCAGAATTTTAAGCTATTATGAAATGTGCTAACAGCTCTTAAATTACTCAGGTTTTTAGCAATAACTGATTTATTACATTCGAAAGATGAATTAAGCACCTAACGTTTGCTGAATTACAGTACACTGAGAACTGATTATGCTCAAGGTAAGCAGACTATAACTTAATCACCTTACAATCCGAAAAGTGGCAATGCCCTGAGAAATGGTAATACTCGCGGCTCGAGAAGACAAATTAAACAACTTATGTTTCGTACAATGGCAGCATTTGCTAAAACAATGGATGGCATAGATTAAGAATAATAACAACATTATAATATAGCATTATAACCTAATATCAAACTACTCTTTCAAGTCTGCCTACCTAACAGTGCTTCACATAGAGGCTATTATTTCGGAATACTGGAGATTTATCGCCCTGAATTATTTACCAGTTCCACAGATAATGAAATTCAATACTAAATAGCACTTTATTTAGCCTCTCCTGGTGGTTACAAATAACATTAAAAATTGTGTAGCACAAAATAGTCGATAAAATATAAAACTGAGACGACTTTGCAGTTATGAGGAATAAATGTTTACGAGAACAATTTCTTAAACACTGCACCTGTTCAATTTCTGCCAATTAAACTCATATACCAGCTTAGCCCACCAGTGGCTAAGCGGTGAAGCCGCCCTATACTGGTAGTTATATCTGGGTTTGAATATCAGAAAACGAGCTGGTTATGTGGGTGTTTTCATGATTTTCCCAGTCTGTGACTTATTACGAGTCAGATTCCATCAGGAATCTCTCTACGAAAGCATACCGGCTCTTAGGCAGTTAGCCCTCGTGTTTCACCATAAGCAAATTACCACATACTAGCTTACACAGCAAAGGAAATACAATAGCCTCCGGCCAGTTACCTATTGGTAACTTTCTCCGAAGCAAGACGCAGGAGTTCTTTTCAGTAGGCATAAGCCGCAGTTGCCATATCTAGGTATTGAAAGCTTTCTTTTATGTGCTTTTAATTTGTATAACCTTTTGCTTTGAGAGAATATAGGATGTTAACTAGATAAACAGATAAACAGTGTTTAAGTTTCTTTGCTAGTAAAAAATCGTAAAAATACTTGCCACAACATAATGTAAATGTGTAAACGCCACAATGTAATGCCACACTTTTGTAAGACTCCAACATTTTTGAAAAGTTTCCGTTAAAGACCTTGTACAGACATTAGGTATTTTTTGGAAGCAGGAGAGATGAAAGATGAGCAATGCCTTCCCCGGGACTCGAACCACGGACCTGTCGAATACGCACCGAGTGTGCTGACCACTGCACTCCGAAGGCATGCGAAGAAGGCGGGAGAAATACTTTATACCCTTTCTAATATAAAATTACTGGGTGCTTGGAATAGCAAACAAAGCGAATCTGACAGTCGTTTAAATGTGAAAATAAAATTGCGCTCTTCAACTTTCATCGTAATACTGAAGAAGATAACGATTATTTTTACTTTAACTCGCTTTATTTGGTTTTAATTCGTTGCTGTGTTCCTTCTAATTTTCGAAATATTTTATATTCAAAGAAGCTTTATATTCAAAAAAGCTGACATACTGACACGATTCCTTGTTTGGAGAAATGTAGCTTGCATTAACCATACCCATATCAGTATTCAGTAGCTTGTCTCAGCATAGGAAGAGGAGTGCCCTTATTTTTGACAGGAATATAATGTAAGAATGGGTAGGAAAATAATGGGATTATGAAAATTCAAATTGCTGTTAAATTCAGTCGTAGACTATCGTTGGATTTACAAAAAGGCTCGATACATTTCATGAAAAGCAGGTTTAGAATACTTCTTCAAGGAGTGAAAGCGTTCTACTAATAGCTTAGCTCCTTGAAGAAAATCCACCCAGTTCCAGTACCATCTAATCCAAAATGCAGGAAAGTTTCTTTATAAAACAAACAAAAAATGTTAGAGGTTTTCTCGGTCTATGTTAAATTGTGAAAAGGCGATCAGAGGTTAACCTAAATGATAAACAGTTTCTTGGCTTGTATTGAGAACTGGTAACAGAACTATGAATTGCCGTTCTTCTGTCTTCACAGTAGCAAACAGTATTTTTTCAAGCATTTCATTTTGTGCGCATTTTAAGGAAATAATCAATTGCCTTTACACAAAATTTTTGTACTATAAGTAGCAGATCTTCTGTTGCTTTGTTTTCTTTTAATTCTGTCAAGTTTTAATGCATTAATATTGTTTTAGTCTAGTCTGTCTATGGTGAGCTATATCTATTTGTAAAAATAAAATTATATATATGATTCGTTTAAAAGTCAAGTAAAAGTGTCTACCAGCGATAATTCACCAACCGGAAGCTGTAGCTTTTTGGAAGGGAACATACGTTCCGTGACAAAAAGAATAGTGACGTTTCATGTGATGTAGCCAAAGTTGAGAATAAAAGCTGTTCAGCAAGTAAAGTAATTCTTGACGACCAAATTAATTCATAACTAAGCAAGCGAGTGAAAATTTGACTAGACAGATAAAGCATATTATTACACTTTTAATAAAGTGTAGCAATATGTGAATTAGCTTTACATATGATGCCCTAATTCAGTGCTTTAAATTATAGTGCATGTTTTTGCAATCTCTGAAACCCCGATGACATCTTAATACAGAATTCTAGAATATACGAAATTCCTTTTATGAATTAAAAAAATTCGGAATTTTTACAAACAGACATGTTTATAAACATGTATTATATGTATGCAACTAGCTTTCATGAGACAACAAAAACAATCCGCTCAAAGAAACAAAGCTCTTTATTCTATGAGATGTGGCACTACTCGAGCGTCATAAATATTTCCCCAAATCCATTCTGAATGATCTCTGTTGATTACAACTCGTATGTCCAGTATCTGCTGTCGCTGCAATAACAGACTTTCTTTGACGGTAGGATCATATTGACGATATTTCAGCAGCATGATGGATACACTTTAGAAGATATAGCAGACTAGTAATCTTCCCAAAGGCTTTCAAGACATTTTAGTTCAAAGCTTCAAACCTTCAACTTAAAAATGAAAATGCTTTTAAATAAGCCTACTGATAAAACTGGCTCCAGATCTGAGCTTCGTAATGACCACTGAACGCTTTCTCTAGGTGATCATCAGAATTCTGAAAACTGGCAATCAAAGTACTCTCAGCACGTAAAGGCGTTCTACGATTTTTATTGTATTGGGTTTATCTAATACCCTACATATAACTTCTTTTATATTTATATTACACATATTATACTTAAGTGTCAAGAGAAATTGTGTCAGGCCTCAAAATTTTCGCATTATTATAAACAGACTAAATGAATTCAGAATATGATTTACCCACAAGGGCATTTGCTCCTTTCTTCCATCTTCAAAGGGATCATCCAAATTCTACTATAGACAAAACTTAAATTCAGACATAGGTCACCATAGACAGGCTAAAACACTTTCCAATTTTTGAGAGAAATGGTAATTCCAAACAAAAAATCTGCCGGTAAAGCTCCGGTAATTTATTGCCTAACAAAATCGCACTGCTAACGAAAGATTGGTCTGGTCTATTAATGCAATATTTTACTTTGCAGTTAGTAAAAATGCCATTGCTTCTATATAGTTACTGAATGTATGACTCACTTTCTCTGGGAACATAAAATTGCGTTAGGAATCTTGAGACCAGGTAAAGAAATCCCCCAATTTGAAATGCGATCTCTTCTAGAAAATGTATATTTATGGATTTTACAAGCACACTCTGAAATTTTCTAATATTCAGAGTGCTATATATCTAGTCAAATGCTTTAACCGCTTGCTTAGTTATTCGGAATTCATTCAGCCGTCAAGCATTAGTATAAAATAATTATCACAAGTAACTCCTGATTTATGATTAATGACAGACTTTTAGATTTATTCCGAATAAACCCGCAGTGTGTTTTGTGGACCTGATGACCTCATGACGTTTTGTTATGAGAATACGCGAGTTTTATGCCATGTCTCTTTCGACTCAGCATTAATTTCATAATTCAGATAATTATTTAGCATTTATTTTGCGTCATAAAATATTAAAAATGTATAAAATGTTTCAAAAATATTTGTAAAATCTTTTATGTCTTGTTTCACAAATTAAAAGTATGCAGTAAAGAAACTGTATAAATGGATGCATGGAAGCAGAAAAATGAAAGGTTAGTTAAGAGGTAAACGAATTATAAGCAGAGCTAAGAAGGAAATTTTACTTGATCGCTAAAAATACTGCTTAAAATAGTAGTACTCGTCTTTTTTAATCTTTCCATTTCTTGTTATCATTAATTCGCTCGCCCTTTCAGTTTTCTATTATTTAATTCAATTCTTACGATGCATTATTTTAATTTAATGCACAACGCGTCCACAACGATTCTGAACATAAAGGCATTCTATAATTTATTGTATGGATTCTACGATTTATTGTAATTGTATTTATAATGTTTCATTTATTACTACCTGTTCCCAAATATGTTATTTGGTAATGGATTTATGTCTTTGGTACTGTTCATACTTTCACAAGCAGTGTTCAAAGATCACAAGAGACTCTGTTAGACAACCTCGACATGCAACAAAATGATCTCTACTTAACGGCTCTCCAACTGTAGGCGAATCCGCTTAATTAATGTATCGAGGTAAACTCCAGTTGTTATTATTTGTTCAATGAAGAAAATGGTCTTAAAATCTTGTCATACATCATCCCACATTAAGTACAGTAGAAGTCCAGAAATCCGCAATGCTTCTGACCAGAGGTTGTGCGGATTTTAGGATTTTGCGGATTTCAGGACAGAAAAGCCAAATCATAA
>KK112133.1:1627-44576 GCA_000611955.2 Stegodyphus mimosarum
ACCCAGAGAATTTCTTATGCTAAAATAAATGTGTCTTTAAACGGAATCTACAGTCTCATGCATGGGGGTTATTGGGTAAGTCAACCATTTTGTTATTCTTATCTTAAAGAGTAAACGCAATGTACACCACTAGTTTTTAAGTTAGTTAAATTTGTGCAGACTTAATTTATATTTGATACTTCTAGTATCACATTGGATTAGGGAGTCACATTTACAACACCACAATCATCATGATAGGAAAGATAAATAATTGATCTCCCCTTCCTCTTCAAATAACATTAGGTAGCTATTATTAGCTCCAAAAGTTAAATTTTACGCTGGCGTTGTGAAATGGAGTAATTAGAAATGAATTTTCATTTGCCGATCTGTTAATGAGAAGCGTTTCGAAGCAGTATTTTTTCTCATTATTGACTTGCTTTATTTGGTTACAACTAAACAAAAAGATTTCAGAAACTAATTTACGTGTCAATAACAATGGTATGAAATTCTTCCCATTTACAGAACTAAGCAGCTTGAGGAGATATTTCGTCCAGTTTAGTAACTAAATATTTGTGTTAGCTCCGGTAATTTCATAAATAAATACTTTTTATATTTTCTTAAAGCAGAAATGGGTACAAATGTTGTTTCCAAACTAATAAATCTCCTTGATTTGTAGAAGTTAATTCGTTTCCTCAAGGGGGAAATGTTAAAATAATAATGGGGAAGTGTCTTTTTGCTGTTTGCTGCAACACTTGTCTGGTTCAGTTAAGAGTATTTTATTTTCTTGGATTATGGAAGAGTCTGACTGCATTATGTTTTCGGGTTGAGTGTCAAGACAGTCACCGTGACGGACGCTGAACTTTCCGTTCAGGCCGTGTCACTGACCGGTGACTGACGGTGATAGATGCGAAAAAAAATCATTGTTTTAATGGATTTTATTGAAACGCGGTAAATCTAAAAATGGTTGTATTTCGCAGGTATCACAAAATGTGGCACATTGTTTAGTCAATTTTCTGGCCATTCTTCTAACAAATTTTGCTGGATTTCCTTCATAGCATAATTTACAAGCATTATAGAGCTTTTCCAGGTTTTCCTTGGAGTTTGTATAGTGATTTTTACTTCCTTGTACGAAGCAGAAAGGAAGTATTGTAATCGCGAAAAATTTCGGTTATCATATTTCAACCAAAATATCCATTTTGACCGCTATTGAATGCAAATTAACGATGTTTTTGCGCGCCATCCCTTACATCCAGAATAAAGGACACTTTTTCCCCCAAAAAATTATAAAAGTAATTTAAAATGGATTCTGAAGAGAATTATTCGAGGCGTATGTGCATACGTACATACGCATGTATGTATGTATCCCACATAACTCAAAAACGAGTAGCCTTAGAACGTTGAAATTTTGCAGATAGGACTGCTATAACATGTCAATATGCACCTCCTATTTTGGTTGCAATCGGATACACCAAAAGTATATAAATATATATATATCCGCTCTGTTACTCGGCTCAGTGAGCTCAGGTTATTTATTCTTATATGTTGGTAAATTGTGCATTTTTTGCTTTAAAAATGATTGAATTATGTTGTTCTAATCTATAGGTTAAGGTTTTTATGCCTTTAGCTAACCTGCATATTATAGTTGTAGAATTATCAACAAATTAAAAGTTCTTGAAGTGCGGCTAAGCCTAATTTTTTTGCCATAGCTGCCATATTTGTTTACATTTGAAACTTAGCAGAATAGTGGGTTTGTTGCCAATGTAGAGAAACTAAGTTTCGAAGCAACAAGGATATGCTTTCTTTTATTATTGCGAATTAAATCATGCTTGATCCATTCCAGAATTTATTCGAGGAAATAAGTGTTTAAGATTTACTTATAATTTTTAATATAGATATTTTGAGTTTTTATGTATTTTTGCCTTGTCACGAAGTGAGAATTGATTAATTGAATAAGAAATACTAAATCGTTTGTGAAAAACTGTTTCTTTCTTTCTTTTTTCTTTTCTTTTCGTTTTTTTTTGTTTGTTCAATTTCTTTTATACATCGTTTTAGGTTTATTATAGTATTTGAATACAACATGTGGCAACGGTTAGATAATTCTTCAGATGATATAGATAATTTTTGTGCATTCTGAGTTATAAAAGAGATATAATTCTGTTAATTAAACCTAGCGCCAGATTGTTGCTATGGTAAACAAATGTAGTGAATTTGAAAGAGCGCATTTACTCTATTATGGTTTATGCGTTATCGACGAAGTAGATTTAATTGAATCCAATAAGCGTAAACGAAATGCATGTAAAAATTCATGTAAATAATACATTCTCTTCGTAGCATAATTTACAAGCATTGTAGAGCTTTTAGAGTTTTTTCTTGGTGTTCGTGTCGTCGTTTTTTAGTACAGTAGTTACAATACTGCTACATGAAATGCCTTCATCCCGGTAATTTGTGAGGCGATATTCAACTGATTCAACTTCCATTTTTACGTTCCAGGCTGAAGAAAGGTTTTTGCTGCGCAGAACCGAGAACCACAGAGAAATGAATGACCATAAAAAATTCTAATGTTAACTCGCAATCTTAGAAAAGCACTTGGCATTGCTGTACAGCAATACCAGAGCTCTCCTAAGTAGTACCCACGGCCTGACGAGAATTTCCTTATATTGGGATATATAAAACCTCTCCGCGTTTTTCGGCTCGTTTTTGAACAAAACTTTCTTCACTGAAAATAAATTTTAATCATGTACATATAAACCATTATTATGTATGACCTTTTGCCATTTTTCTAGTAACTTCATAATGCCATCGGTGTAGAACTTCTGTGGTTTACCGTTGAAAAACTTGGCCAAGTGATTTTCAGCGGCGCTTCGTTTGGCCAATTTTTTACCATCAAGAGAGTTTTGCAGAGACCGAAACAAAATGGTAGTCACACGGTAGAAGGTCCGGGCTATACGGTGGATGCATCAAAAATTTCCAACCCAGTAACGTCAATTTGTTCCGAGTCATCAAAGATGTGTGTGTTGGCGCATCGTCATGATGGAACACAACTCCCTTTCTGTTGGCCAATTTGGCCAAGCTTATGTTGAGTGTTTGGTGGGTCGAATGTTTGGTATAATTAACAAACATTCAACATAACCTTGTTTGGTGACAATCCAGGCTTGGACGTCGTTTGTGGAGGGTCGGCAGCCTTTGACCATGATCGCTTGCGTTTGATCTTCTCGTATTTCACCCATATTTCATCGCCTGTAATGATTCGCTTAAAAATGGTTCGATTTCTTTGCGTTCAGCAGTATTTCACTGATGGTAATTCGGTCAATCCAATTTCTTTGCGTTAATTCATGTAGCACCCAAATATCGAGCTTCTTTTGTAGTCTGCTCTTTTCAAATGATTCCAAACTGTCATGTGGTTGATGTTTTAATGCCTCCGCTATTTTCTGACAGTTTGCGCTCCACCAGTTGCAAACTTTCATCGACCTCTTCAACGACTGGCCGACCAGAGCGAGGTGCATCTTTGACATCAAAATTTCCCGAATGGAATCGACCAAACCACTCCTGGGTCTTTCGTTCACTGACAGCATTCTCACCGTACCCTTCGCAAATTTTTCGGCATGTTTTTGCAGCCTTTTGACCTTTTTTTATAGTAAAAAGCATAACATAGCGTATTACTTCAAATATTTCACTCATTTTCGAATCAATGTAACTTTTTACAGGAGGAACGAATTAGAAAACTATCTTCACGAACAACGGAAGCTGAATGTTACTTTTAAGCACATGGTCGTTTGAGACAATCGAGTGAGTGTCGCCGGATATACAGACATCAACACCATTTGGCCGAAAACTGCGTAGATTTTGTATATGACCTAATAAATTCGCGTGGTACTCAACGTGCTAAGCATTTGTCTTCCAAGACAAGGAATTTGACGCAGTGCACACATTTCTCGGTCTTCACGGTGGCACAATTCAACGCCATGAACCTGACTTTATACCAAATCTAATTTACAGGAAACCTAATATAAAAACCTAATGGATATCACGGACAAAGTATTCAAAGTTTTACCTTACTTAGTTCCTTCAATCCCGAATATTCCATCTTGAGAGCTGCGAAGGTAAATATTATTTCAATGTGTGCGATACGTTACTAATGTCCCGCATTTAAGATCATTATTCAGCTGTTCGGAAACTGCAATAGACAAACTCAATGAATGTACACTCATGTCCATAAATTAAGGATAATGCAAAATCAGGCAAAGGAAGAGTTGGAAGCAAAACAAATTTGATTTATTTGTAAAGCTTATTTATTAAACAAAAGGTAAAGAGCAAAAAACGATGCTATATGTTTGACATTGTTAAAAAAATTAGCGACTTTTTCTTCCTGGAGTTAATTACAAAAAAACCTATTTACAAAAAAACAATATTACATGGTTGGTATGATTGTTAATACATTGTATGTCTTCCAGACGATGCAATACAGTCCGTGCAAAGCCTAGGCATGCTGAGTATCAAATTATCGATCTGATCTTGGGGAATATTACACCACTCAAAAAGCAATGCTCTCCGAAGTTCCGGTAGACATGCAGGAGGGCGTTGACGGGCTGCAACTCGTCGGCCAAGTATGTTCCACACGTGCTCGACTGGATTCAAGTCCGGTGAGAATGCTGGCCAGTCCATACGGGTGATATCCTCCGATTGAAGGCATTCACTTACGATGTTTGCGCGGTGAGGACGGGCGTTGTCATCCATAAACACAAATTGTGTGCCCATGGCGCCCCGAAACAAACGTACATGTTGTTCCAGAATGACGTCCCGATAGATTTGGCTTGTCATGGTTCCAATTTGAACATGCAGGTCAGTTCTGGAACCCAGAATAATTCCACCCCAAACGAGCACTTCTGCACCACCGCAGCGGTGTCGTTCAAAGATGTTTTCTTGGTGGAAACGAGTACCTGGAGCTCTCCATATGAAAGTCCGGCGAGAATCAGACTGCAAGCTAAACCTGGACTCATCGGAAAACATCACACAAGCCCACTGTTTCGGTGTCCACAATGCATCATCTCTACTCCAGGCTAACCGCAGGCGACAGTGAGTTGCAGTAAGTGGAACGCATCTGACAGGTCTAGTAGCATATAGACCAATCTGCCCTAAGCGTCTGTACACGGTCTGCCTTGAAATTATCGTACCAGTGGCTGAAGAGAGCTGACGAGACAGGTTTGAGGCAGTGCTCCGCCTGTTTCTTTTGGCAGTAACTGCCAAATACCGGTCCTCATTCGGCGTTGTAACGCTGGGACGACCTGTCTTGTAACGTCTACTCACATTACCATCGTCTTGGAATCGTTGCCAAAGCCTGGAGATGACATTCTGGGCAATTCCAAGTTCGTCTGATACTTCCAGTCGGGTACGCCCACATTCCAGACTGCCGATAATTCTACCACATAAAAAAATCATCCAAATGCGTCCTTTGTGTCATAACTATTCAGTTATTGTACCGAAATGCTTATAAAGCGCCTGCAAACAATTTTACTTCTTTGCCTGTATTCCTTATATATCACTCTCTTACACCCTCGTCATTGTGACGTACCATCGGTGCCATCTGGTTACTTCCTGAAATTTGCATATGATTCTTGAAGATGTGTGTAGTGATTTTACAGGTGATATATTTATATTAGAGTTCGATTTCCGCGTGATTCCGAATTATCCTTAATTTATGGACATGAGTGTATTTCAGAATGAATGTTTTATCACTTATCATTGAGCGTAAACTGATGGTAAATCCTCCGTCTTATTTTTCTGGTCCCTGTATAAGTATTTCATTGGGAAAAAAAAACCCTCCACAGAAGCGTGAGCTTGCAGTTATAAATTTTTTGTTGAAGAAATTAGTATGAACTGCTATTTTATTAAGGATTCCAAATGAGAAAAGTTTGTCAAAATGTTTCCAAAAGGTTTCTTTTTCTCTTTTTCAAAATAAAATCTTGAACTCTTCAATCGTACTATGATGAGCTGATAAAAACTTTCATGCAATAAGTTTGCCGCAGTCATTCTAACTCGAGAGCAAGATACTAATCTACGTTAAGGTTTTTCTCATACATAACGGCAATAAGCAAATTAACTCATAACGTAATATATTCTTTTTATCTTAGCTCTTGAGTGGATTATATTCGAAAATAAAAATTAACTAAAATTTTTCTGTTACTGATAGAACAGCATGAAAAGATTGTAAAGATGTTCAGATTAAAAATTAATTAAAACATTTAAAGGGAAATATCGGGGTCATGAAGAACCACTTCATGTTTTCTTTATCTAAATAATCCAAATGAAAATTTTATTGCTACGTGCTGATTTCTTCTGAGCTTTGCAACTAAGAAGGACTCTCCAAGTTCTTATTAATGATCGAACATTCATTCCTCCTATTTCGTTTAAAAAAAGAGGTTCTATACTTAAGCGCAAAAGTAAAAAAAAGTAAGAATTGGGCAGTTTTAAATCTCTGTCAAACACTTTTGTAATTGTCCCTTTTTCACATTTTGACTTCTTGATTTTACTATATAGGCAAAATAAGCACAGTAAGTAAGTAAGTAAAAGTAAGGAAAGAAGATGTGAACGAAAATTTATAAATAGCGCTTATATCGTCTCAGCGAAGATATCTTCATTCTTTTATTTTTTACTATTGTCATTACAGCAGACATTGAGCGTCATATTTTATGTAATCATGAATTTTAGAAAATTGATTTAAAAATGGAAAAAATGGTGCTGCTAGAAGAATGCATTAATAATGAAAGTCGTTTTCCGTTAACTTAACATGCTTTTACAAGTACATGACATGCGAAGCAAAATAGGTTTGGTTTGGTTGGGTGGATTAAAGGGAAGGACAGTAGGCCTATCTGCCTAAGGGAATGAATGTCTAAGAGGAAGCCTTCCTAAGGAAGACGACCCGAATACACGTTACACATGGAGGAAACCATAAAAATGTCCATGCAGCCAGCCCGCTCACCTGGAACTGAACCCAGGTCGGAACCAACAGTGTTCACCGATTTTACCGCTCAGCCGCTGGTGGGCTCGATACGAAATAGGTTGTAGAGACATTAGGTTATTTCGAAACAGAAGAATGAAAAATGAGCAATGCATTCGCCGGGAATCGAACCACGGACCTCTCAGTTACGCTTTGAACGTGCTGACCCCTACACCACGAAGGCAAGCGAAAAAGGCGGAAGAAATACCTTATATACTTCCCCTTTTAAAGGGCGATTGGGGTTTTGGGATCCAATCACCATATCCCGGTTGTGGAGAATCATCATCCAACACTCTTTTTAGTTCGGGGGCCAGTGTAGAGACATTAGGTATTTGGAAGCAGGAGTCATGAAAAAATGAGCAATGCCTTCGCCGGGAATCGAACCACGGACCTCTTGGTTACGCGTCGAGCATGCTGAGCAGTACACCACGAAGGCATGCATAAAAGGCGGGAGAAATACCTTGTAAGGTAATGTATCTGTTTATAAGAACTGCACTACATGAAACCATTGCAGTTTACACAAAAGCAATAACTTTATCAACTGTCTCCGTCAATATTTTAGTAAGCGGAAAGCATTTGTGTAGGTTGGAACAGCAGGTTAGGGAATTAAATTTTGTATCTATCAGGAATGGAGGCGTTTAAAATGAATCGATTCTAAAGTTCTCTAGAGAGGTTGATAATAAGAAAATTCCCGTCTTCTCTCGTTTCAGTTTTCAAAACTTATACAGTTTATCTGCGAAACGAAGTAAAAGAAGAGTAGAAAATCTCGAACTTTTCTATTTCAGGCTGTTATTTGGATTTATTCGATTATGGCAAAGCATACTAGGGCTATCTGTTTGCAGAAAGGACTTCCAAGGGAAACTTCCTAAGGGACTTCCTAAAGTCTTGTATTTAAGTCAAGATAGAAAACAGAAAAACCCATGCATCCGGCCTGTTCGCTGGAATTAAACTTTACTAGAAATAACGATTTATAAATATACATTGTGGAGATTTATTTGATTTACTTAACAGTTATTTTACGTTTAAGCGACTTTCCTATCGTTCTCGCTTTCATGCAAATCGTCTAGCGCGCGTGTATTCAAATTAGGTAGGAAGAAGTTAGCATTTAAGGCAAGGTTTTGGAAGGTGAAATCAGAGCTTTTTCTGCCTGTCTAAAGGCCACGTTGCTATCTCTGATTTTCCTGCGATTAGATTTCTGTAGCGATGAGCGATTCTTGCCATTAGACTTGTTTACGCCGACTTCTCGAGCCAGCATCAACTTGCGCGATAATAAACCTGTGAAACCATTGGGCTAAACTCAACTTCATTGAAGCTATTCATTACTATTTGAGATAAGCCAAAACTGTTGGCTTTGTAAGCACAAGTTGGTGCCATCTGGAAACTTTATTTGAGTTAATAAAGGGTTCTTTACCCCTTCGCCTGACTTTGTAGTACTTTAAGACTTATTAATGATTTACTAAACAGTCTTCTAACGTCGAGCTGAATTTAGGGTAGTGAAGCGTGCAAGACGTTATAATATAAAATTAGTTATTGAAACCTATAAAGAACTGCCCCCAAAATTATTACTGTTATTTTTATAGTATTGAAATAAGAAACTGAAGATAAGTCAATTGATAGGTAAATATTATCAACAATACTATTTTTTTTAATTTATTGAAGTTAAAATTTCACTGCATAAATTTTGAGATTTTGGACAAATACTTCGTTCAGCCTAGATGTTCTTGCTTTTTGAAACACGTGGTGCATTTTTAATATCAAATGCTTCATGCTTTCATCAAGTAAGAAACGTTTTAGTAGTAATTTTGTAGCCAGAAATATTGTCGGTACACTTTTATTTGTTTTGGGGCAACCAGAATGTCCCAGACATCGCTCAACTAAACTGCGACCCTTTGACCCGTTAATTGTGGTTCGCATTTATCATGCAGTAATTTTATATTTAAAATTCAACTATGATTTGAAAAACATATATGAGCATGATAAGCTTTATCACAATGAATAATTTAATTTTTTAAATTACTTTATATGTGTATTAATTTCAAAAACTGTTTCAATACAGTAATCCCTCGCCAAATGTGGATTTTGCGGAATGCGATTTTGCATATACGCGTTTTCTTTATTGTTTCCATTTAACTTGCCCAAAGCAAAAATTTCATTCATATGCTGTTTAGCGATCACGACGAAATGCTTGTTGACATCAGCTCTACTCAGAAGTTATGAACAGTTTTAAAAGATTTGCATAGACCCGAAAACGAAGCCAAAGTTATTGTACAAATAGCAAAAGGAAACGACAGCGAAATATTTTCAGATGTGGAAGAAGAAAACGTCAAGGAACCTATCGAGAAATGGCCAATGAAGAACTTAATGGTGTACCAGTCCTTTAATCTAAACTCTGCTGTTAATATAAACTATGTTAGAATAATTCTAGCAAAGAGAATGCCCTCTGGTGAGCAGCGAGAGAAAGACTTCAGTTAAAGCCAAGTGATGAACCTGTTAGGTTATATCAAACTCTTACTCTGTAACATTCTTAAAATTAAATGTGATGTACGTGCGTAACTTAAGCCTGTTAATAAATTATTGTTACACTATAAAAGACTCTTTTATGACTCCATCCAACACCCTCCCCCCACAATGATTTAACACCACATCGAAGCCGACATCGAAGACAAAGATAACGAAGAAGATAAAGTGCCTTTAACTTAAAAGAAGTTAAACGCACTGGAACTATCTGATTTTTTGAAATGGACTCAAATGAAAAAGAAGGGGACATTTTACGAAAGGCACAGAAAAACCCTACGATTCTTAGTGCAAAATGTTTAAAACGGTGCGTCAGTCATTGTCCAAAGCAAAAATTCACCAGCTTTTAAAAACTAATTGCATCACTTATTTATTAAGCATTAATAAAATTCTTTAAAATTAACATTTGTTTCCTTTCTTCCCTTTAATTGCAACAATATTTATGTTTGCATGAATTCCACATACTTAAATTATACCTAATCCGTTTTTTTCTTGGAACGTTAGCTTTGCAGTACGCGATTTTGCCGTACGCGCAATGTGTTAATTTCCCACGTTCAGCAAGAGTTTAGTGTATATGTGCCATACGCTAGCAGTCAAGCGAAAAGTATCTGATGTGGACACCATGTGACTTCCTTCCTTGTTCGGCCTCAAATTATACACATATTTTGTCGCACTTCATTTACACTCAGTTCATTAATTTAATTAGTGATATTATTTCGTATTTATATTACACATGGTTAAATCTCAATGCATCCCGCGCGTTAGTTAGGTATTAAATCCATGACGAAATACTAGTGTTCAGTGGTTTTATATATATGCTCACCGTCCATGCAGATTGGCTAAGACTTTATTCCACCGGCAGAGCAGCTGGTCCACTTGGAGATGATGCGTTTTAGCCTGTTTAAGCCCTGCCTGTGATTCTAACTTTGTTCGCTGATATATAAGTGTCTCGAAAAATTTTACGAAGACTAAACCAGGAACTCGGTATTTTGCATACTGCTGTTTGGAAAACTGTACGCTCTCATTTAAACAAGTATGCCTACCACATTCAAACTGTGCATAAGCTTGAAGGCGAGGACAGTGCAGCTCTGCAAGCCATGTGTTATGATTAGTTGGAAGCAGTGGAGAATGACAACTTAATGGAGAATGTTCTCTTTAGCGACGAAGCCACATTGCATTTTAGCGGCCATGTTATAGAGACATTAGGTTATTTCGAAACAGAAGACTTGAAAAATAAGCAATGCCCTCGCCGGGCTTCGAAACACGGACCTCTCGAATACGCGCCGAGCGTGCTGACCACTACACCACGAAGGCATGCTAAGAAGGAGGGAAAAATACCTTATATAATCCTCTTTTTAAAGGGAGACTGGGAATCAAGGAACCCAATTGCCATATCTTGGTGCTGGAGAACCCCCATCCACCACCCTTTTTAGTTCAGGCGAAACTGAACTAAAAAGGGTGTTGGATTAGGTTATTTCCAAGCAGGAGAGATGAAGAATGAGCAATGCCTTCGCCGGTACTCGAACGGACCTCTCGACTCTGACCACAGACTCGGACTCGGTCCGTGGTACTCGGACCTCGGACGCGTCGAGGGTGCTGAGCACTACACCACTAAGGTATGCTAAGAAGGCGGGAGAAATGCCTTATAATGCTAACAGGTATACTTGCCGAATGAGAGATGATGGACAACCAAACATGTTATAGAAATCTCAGGGAGACTCACCCTTGATTAATGTATGGATTGGAATAACTAAGTTCTGTGGATCTTTCATATTTGCAGAAAGGAGAAATACGCTGGAGGAATTTATCTCGATATGTTGCAACAATAGCTTGAGCAGTAGCTAGTATCATATGGCATTATTGACACTGTTATCTACCAACAGGATGTCGCACTTCCCATTTTGCCATTATTGTGCATAATTATCTCAATTCAAATTTTCCTGATAGGTGGATTGTTCGTGGCTCTCAACAGCTTTGGGTTTCACGATCACCAGACTTAACACCCCTAGACGTTTTCGCATGGGGTTTTGTCAAGGCCAAAGTGTATCGAGTGAAGATTGGTAGCATTGAACAATTAAAAAACAGAACTATGGCTGAAGCAGCTGAAATTACACCAATAACTTTACATAAGGTATTACGGAGTGTAGTGGAGCGGTGGCAATTGTGCCTAGACGCCCTGGAGGCCACATTGAATTGTACTATTTTAGTGTTGTATTATGTTGCATTTTCATGTAAATAACTTACATTTCAGAACAAAGCTTGTTTAAGCAAAAATATAGAGAGACTTTATAAACACCCTGCACTAATAAAGCACGTAAGATGCTGTACGTAAAAAGATAAGCTTAAACTAACGACGAGGCCCGAAAACAGAACACGCTCTACTAAGAACTTCTTAGCTCTTCTACGGAAGAGAACTTCTCCATTAAATATTGGTTCTATGTCATTTACCTAAAACTCGATACTGAATTCTCATTCTGGCAGGGAAAGGAAGCATTTAAAGAGAAGGGCATCAAAATTAAAAGTAACTATTAGAAAATTAAAATAATCCGTACAGGATGATCGAATACGTAAAAGTTATTAAATTGTAATTGCAGTGTAACGGCATTACGTTATTTCGAAGCAGGAGATATGAAAAATGAGTAATGCCCTCGTCGGGACTGGAACCATGGACCTCTCAAATGCGCGCCGATCATGTTGACCACTACACCACGAAGGCATGCGAAGAAGGAGAGAGAAATACCTTATATATTTTCCCTTTTAAATTCGACTGGGATTAGGAAACCCAATCGCCAAATCCTGGTGATGGAGAATCCTCATCCACTACCTTTTCTAGTTCGGGCACCACTGTAAAGACATAGGTTATTTCGAAGCAGGAGAGATAAAAAATGAGCAATGGCCACGCCGGGACTCGAACCACGGAACTCTCGAATAAGCGCCGACCGTGCTGACACTACAACACGAAGGCATCATAAGAAGGCGGAAGAAATACCTGTTTCATTAATGTAGGTTTAATACACAAGCTAGCTTTCAACTCTAGCTATTGTTATTATTCCGGTAATACAGTGTTGCGAGCGCACGGGTGCGTAATAGATTGAACGCATAACTCCGAAAAAGGTTAATAAAATTTTTTCTTATGGCAAGGAATGTAACAAAACGCTGGAATTTTCCTCAGAGATATTCGCACAACATCACGCAGTATAATCAGTAGCTATACTTTAAATTACTCAAAACGTTAAAATACAACGCAATGAAAAGAGAAAGCTAATCCGATCTCACCGCGAATTCGCTACAACCAACAGCAACAGCTCACTAAACAACTACTGAACCGAGATGAGAACTCTCTCTCCGGCTTTTTAATCGGTTGTGAGAATGTTCTGGTAATTTCTGCTTTTTGAGATTTCTGGACAACAAAATAGTAGAATTACGGTTACAGCTAACACAATAGTCAATTACATTTATTTTCAATTTAAATAGAAATTACGTGGTATCTATTTATTAAATGTTAAATGCGAGTGCTCGTGTGTTTATACTTTTCAGGCGTAGCTTAAATAAAATTCTTTTCTTAAAATATGCCTCGTGATGCATTGCAAGGGGATATTAAACAATTTTAATTATAATTCTACTAAGAATAACTAACTAAATACAAAATCCATAACACTATCTTATTATCAAGTATTTCTGTGATAAATTTTAATGCTTAGTTATTGCGTCACTAAAATTAAAAATGTGGCTAAGATAGCTCTAAGAATTCAAAAAGAAACTGCATCTTCTCGTCAGAAGGGTCAAAAATAACATACGAATAAAAAGCGAGATTATAAATACCAAATGTGACGGAAACCCTACCATTGTTTAATTTCGGTTCTTAAAAAACCTAACCTACTAATTAAGAAGCCACTCATAAGCTTTTAAAACCTAATTAGGAATTGACAATCATCTTCATTAACAACTACTGCAAATGTCCTCTTGAAGAAATTTTAGCATTTTTTCCCCTCAAAACGTATTTATTTTAGCGTGATAAATGTTATTCTTGCAAAGAAAGAAAACAGAATATTTGGACGAAAGCCAGCTGACGATAACCTCTCGTTTGTTCTTCACCGCTTGCAAAAATTAAAGAACTCGTGACAGATTTAATTTCTATAAATTAATTTCAGGTCCTCATGATTATTCTTTCAGCAAGCATTTTCTTGGAAAGCAACTGCTAAAAATTTTACGAGGCAGTTGTCTTGATTAATCGTATTATTACTTTAATGTTTCTCTTTTTTTATACTTAGCAGTAGTTTTGGAGGATGCAAAAGAGAAAAAAAAAATTGCGAAGAATGCGAAATTAGATGTTACGCAGAAATATTTCGGGAAGAAGTGTTTTGCTAAAGCTTTCGTACCGCAAAGAAATAAAATATCTTCAAGAATATAATTTCGTCTGTTAGGCAGAAAAAGATACGTTTAGCAGAAGTTAAGTTTTGTTTCTGTTTTATCATTATTAACCATTTTTTTTTTCTTGCCACGTGAGCTCGTGATTATATTATCTTTCATACATTTGCGCAAGTAAATTATGTTATTTCACTAAATATAGTAATAATAAAGTGAATTTTTCCTCCTCACTTTCTTTGCATAAAAGTTTCAGTCTTAAGTTTTAATGAGGATTTCTGATGCAAAAGATGATGCAAAATGTTAAATCATTTATTTATATATGAACATTTCCAGCTGGGAATATTCGTAAAAAAAATTAAATGAATTATTTATCAGATTTTACCTGATAATTCATTTATTTTTATTGCAGTTTGAATGGAGCTTATTTTTACAGACATTTGTTTCAGCGAAAAAAATCGTGGTTAGAACGAAAGTTTCTGACTCATTTAAAAAAAATTAATTAAGAAAAAATATAAGCAACCATGGCACATAATTCTTCGATGAGTTCAATAACTGTAACCTCGTACCTACGGTCATAAATGCAATTTGCATAAAAATTTCTCATATATATGCAGATTTCAATATTCACAATAGAACGCATTGTCAGTTTCGAACCGTATCTAGACTGAGTAAAGTTAAATGCCTGTCTAAGCCACCCAGATGGTATAGTGGTTAGGGAACCTACTGCAGTCCCGAAGGGTCTGGGTTCGAATTCCGGAAAAGGCATGGATACCACGGAGGTAAGAAAGGAAGGAGGGGCCAACCCCGCACTACAAGTGAAGCACTGCTCCGAAGTTTCGGTCTCCAGATGGGGTGTTTTTTGTTTACATTCAGAAGTTCGCTTGACAGCGCTTCGATAATATTTCGACACACGACAGTTCCATACCAATCGAAAAACGGAACATTTCCACATAAAATAATCGCTAATTGTATTATGGATAATAGCAGTTTGTATAGTTTAGTGACATTTACGCAAAAATCACATCTTGGTTATTTTTCGATAACTAACAACAGCGGTTTGGATTATGAATTTGTTTTATAAAATTATAAGCTGTTGAATAACAAAAATATAGATTTTAGTAAAAATATTATGCTTAAAGAACGAAAACGGTACCTTTAAAATTGCGTACGTCTTTCGATACCCTTGATAGAGTATTCGCTACTTTTATTTTACGTTTTAAAAGCCAAAATGTTTTAAACAAACTAAATTTTTTGTCATCCATATATTATTGTAACATGTACTTTTTAAAAGTTATTAGAGGAGAGGCTTTATAATTGTTCATTTTAAACTCATCATTTATTTTTTATATAACTGAAAAATAATAACTTTGGTTTTCACTTTTTACTTATTTGGGTTAATTAATAAAATTACCACCAAATGCTGCAATCCTCGTCAGAATTAATAAATATACACACACATATGCCGATAAGTTAACTTTTTCTTGATTCGTAATCACACATTTGAGCAAAATTATGTACAGTTTTACACAAATGTGTTGAACAGAAGACGGGTACATTTGCGTGTTCGGCGGAAGTACCATGTGCGGTCAAGATGATGTGACCATGTGAACGTGACACATTATCAAGGCAGCTTATTAAGAATTTGAAAATAGGGTAATCGACTGAGGTCAAAAGATTGGTGTATCTTGAAAAATGAGGTCCGATCATGAATTTACTAGAAGATTCGAATTTGATAATGAATATATCCTAAAATACGCATTTTAGGTCAAAAGTTTAAGTCAAAAGTTTGGAACTTGATGGCCAAATGTATATATAAAATTATGCATGTTAAAATATTCGTAATTAGGCACGTAGGTCAGGTTAAGTTTTTTAAAATACACTGGTGTGCAAAAATTAAGGACGAGACGGTTTTTTCAATATAACTTTGTACAAAAGCTTTCCAAATCAACACATTTAATACCGTAAGATCCCCAATACGTAAGGACATGAGTAATGTAAGCAACACTTACTAAAAAAGAAATCAGAGGGATAAAAAGAAGCTTTATTGAAAAAGTAGCATGGAGCGCAATGCGACTGAAGGCCGAGACATCCCTGTGATGGGTGTCCAGCAAGAAACATCCGGTCTTTAATAGGGGATATGATCTCCCCTGACTGCTAGGCAGGTTTCACATCATTTGTGCATGCTGGATATGTGGTTGTCAATGAGCTGTTGAGATACTGCTGCTCGTTCCTCTTGTAGCACCAATCGCAGTTTCGGAATCGTTACTGGCGATAAGTTACGTGCTGCCACGGGTCTCCCTAGTAAGTTCCGTACATGCTTGACGGGATTTAGATCCAGAGACCTTGCCGACCAATCCATGTGTTCAATATCTTCACTCTCCAACAGCTCTTCGACAGTAACTGTGCGATGAGGTGGAGCGTTGTCGTCCATGAAGAGGAACTGAGGACCCATAGCCCTTGTGAAAAGACGCATGTAAGGAAGAAGAACCTCGTTACAATAGCAGTCCCAGGTGACGAACCTCCTTGGGAGATATGAAGGTCGGTCCGGCTACCAAGCATTATGTCTGCTCGAACGAGAACTCCGCGACCTCCAAAACAGTCCCTTTTGATGATGTTGAAGGGGTTATTGCGTGTTCCCCGCTCTGTCCAGATGTGTATGTGTCTAGAATCGCAACTCAGACTAAATCTGCTCTCATCTGTAAAGAGTACTCGTCCCCATTCATTGTCTCTCCAATTCCGGTGTTCCCGGCACCACAGAGAACGCCTTCTCCGATGGGCAGGCGTTAGAGGTACACACCGTACAGGGCGTCGTGCAAACAGACCACCACCGTGCAGTCTTCTGGCCACGGTAAAACGCGATATCGGTCGTCCAGTCGCCTGTGTCGTGTGTCTAGCGATTTCTCCCGCTGTCTGCCGCCTGTTTCTTCTGGCCTGTAAGGCAATATACCGGTCATCTGCGGGTGTGGTTCCTCGTGGACGACCACTACTAAACCCCCGGATAGCTGTTCCTGTAGTTTGAAATTGTCTCCAAAGTCGTGAAACGATGCTGTGAGCAATTCCGAACTCTGCAGCCACACTTGTCACACTGCGGCCTTCCTCCAACTTCCCAATGATTCGACCTCGGGTAAAAGCATCCAGATGTCGTCTAACAGATTGATTATTCGCCATTTCTCGCTGAGGCAGCAACTCGGTGTGATTTTAACTGCTATACGGCGTGCAATCTCTTTGCCAGAAATACTGATCTTACACCGACAACATGCTTTATACTACTCAGACACTCCCCCATTACGTCTACCTGCATATCTGCGCATGTGCTACCGTACATCACCTTACTTAATCTCCTGATTGGTCTTTCTGTCTGCTCTAGCTCTTCGTTCAGCTGATATGCTAATTTTTCGACTTCGTCCTTAATTTTTGCACACCAGTGTAGAGTAAGGCATGCGAGGGCTATCTGAGGAGAGATGCCATTGTGGAGAAATTTCGAAGAAAAACTGACCTTTGAGTGGGTATTAAAAATAATGCATGTAATTTTCATTCAAATTATATTTATACATATTTCTAATGTAAAAATTTCGGGTGTATGCTAAAGAAAGTTACTGTGAAGAAATATAATTATCAAAAGTATCTAAACTTATAATGATTATAAATATTATCTTAATATATAATAAACAATGAACTGTAAACATAAATTGAAATCCTGTTGACAAATACGTTTATAAAACTAATATTTAAGCAGGAATTGTTCGTACTGGAAAACAATCTGTTAAAAGATACTGTAAAGCATGAGATGCGTATTTAAGAAAGTAATAAAGAAGAGTTTTAGAGTATGTATTGTTGAAAATAAGGGTAAAAAAATCAGATTAAGTATAATTAAAAGAATTAATCCCTTACATTTTATAATAACCCAGTTACAAGTTTTAAATAATATTTAAAAATATCCGTTTTTTATTCCCTTTCAGAAATATTCAGAGAAAGTTAAGTTCTATTTAACGTATTTCACTATTAAAATAAAAGGTGCTCTAATTTGAAATGGACCGAACAGAGCATTAATTATAAACTGACTTCGATTTTTCGATTGAAAAGATGCCTCACAAGTCAAAACATCATATCATATTGGAGAAAGTATTTTAGGAAGAAGCTCTATAAATAGAAAAGAAATAAAGCATAATTTTAATATAATAATACAATAAACTTTGATTTTAATTTTTGTAATCCTTAAGCGAATAAAATCGAATTACCTTAAAATTTTTTCTAATGTAATTAACGAAAACTTGTGAAAATATTTCATTCAAATTAAACCGTTCTGAGTAATTAAATCGTTCTGTGAAAAATATAGCATTTGATTCCGTTAAGAATGAAATGCTGTTTAAAAATGTATTCTTTTCACATACTCAGGACACTGAAATATTGTAGAAAAAGAAAATATATAAATTTATATGTATATTTACGACGTAATTACAAAATATTTTCATGCGATCGTGTCAAAAACAATTGATCTTAATGGTAATAACCGAATGTTTTGGTTACCACGCAGGGATCGCCAGTGCTTCAAAGCAGTGTACGGGGAAAACCGGTTAGGGCCTCTCCTTCTTACTTCCTACCTCCATGATGGATGCTTGTAAATGTATAGTGTCTTTACGGTATTGGGGTACTCTAATAAAGCGAACCGAAAGTCCTGTCGTGTAGACTGGTGGGAGGGAAGAGGGGTGGGAGACCCTCGGACCACCACGGGGGTGCTTTTCCTCAAAATTGGGGTTGAAACAAAAGTCCAACCTAGGCTCTGTCAAATATTTTTCTATGAAGTTCAAGGACAAGACAACAACACCAAAAAATGCTCATCGAACACTAATACTAAATTCACGTATCGTAGTTTGGCAGTTATAAGAGCTAAAAATGATTTTTATTTACCATAAAAATATTTACAATTTGTGTGTTACATTTCTTGTTTTTCGCATTTAGCTTTTAAACACGTCTTTGTGACCCTCCGCGTTGTCATTTGACTTAAATACAAGATTTAATGCGCTATGGATTTCTTTAAAACATTTTGATAAGGAGGCCACAAAAAAATTGAGATAAATTAAAGCGAAAATTGAAACGATAGAAGACTGAAGAAATATTAGTTGATAATTACTTAATGATATTTTTCTATTTGCATTTATTTTATATGCAGTTCACATGAATTCCTTAGGAAAGACGTTTTGCTGCTTTAAATGGAAGAATTTCTTTCCCTTATAGAATACATTTTTTGACCATCAGGCGAATAATATATTTTCATTATTGTCTATAACCCATTATCGGGTAATTTTCCATCTCCTTCTTGAGAAATTTCCCTTCTTTGTTATCGCAGCAATTTTGTTGTTTACTGAGAAGATTCTCTGTATTATCGTACTCTTGTTCCTAAAAATTACTGTGTAATGACAAAAAAGGTAGTAGTCTATTTGAACGATATTCAGTAAATATGAAGAGTGGGATACGAATCCCATTAAAAATCCTAAGATTTCGTCCTGAATCTAGATAGATGTATCGTGTATTGAAATATCGTTATGAAATACCATTGTCTGACGATTCCCAGCGATAGGAGCTTTCCTTCCAGAGCATTGAAAAGATGGTCAAGTTATTAGCAGAAAGATGGTCCAGCGTCGCATTTAATGTTTGGTTTGTTGTAACAGCTTTCAAAGAGATCACTTTCCTGATATCCTACCATATTTCTGATACCTACTAACATACAGCAGCAACTTTGTGGATGTAATCCACGTTTGTGAGTGAATCTGAAAATCAAATCTATCTAACGTATAAACAGTCCTGTACACGTAATGGCAGACCGCACATTCAGTTGATCAATGTTAAACGAATTTTGCATACTGCGCTAGCCCAGAGGGACCTTGGCACAATTCTAAAAGAAGATAAATACGGTGTATGTTATCTGGGCGTAAACAGTTCGGGGTTTTAAAAGTTGTTACGTTGTAAGTTGCTTCATTACTTAGCGTGTGAATATCGAATGTAAACTGCGCAAATTTTCTTCTAAGATTGATTTCTTCTAAGATTACAAAGTAAGAAACATTACATACTAGCTGAATGTTTATTGATTATACATCCGAGGAATAAAAGCAACTGATTATTTACCATACGTTCCATTCGTATATACTTTAACAAATTAAGAAATAAATTCAGTTTAAATTACTGAATTAAAGTCAAAGAAATTATTGTAAATAACTGATATAAATATAATATTTATGAATAAAATAAACTAACACGAAATGAAACAGAAGCAAATGCAAACAAATTTCCATAGTATGGCAATTGTAAACAGTCGATAAGACCTATATGACAAACAGGCTTGTGTAGGGTTGCTTTAATCGCCAGTGTTTCCTCCCACGCCAACGATACAACACTGAGCATGCGCAGTAAGCGAAATTCGTTAACATTGATAACTGAATGTGCGGTTTGCCATTACGCGTCCTGTACCATGTGACATTCTTCTAGAAAATCCTTATCTATTCAGCACTTCACTCTTGTCTTACTAAATTAATTTCCAGTATTTCATGTAGTACTTAACAGTTCAATTTTGACACAAATTCTAAACGTAGGTTACTTGATTAAAGCAAAGCTGTCAGTCTAAGGGGAGAAATGTCTTCGTAGAGCATTAATTAAGGAAAATCTTCTGATATTCACATCACAAACGAGGAAAACCACAAAAACGCTTTTGCAACCAATCCTTCGTCTATATTTCAACACACCAACATTCAGTGATTTTATTTACCAGTAATTGTTTTGTCATTCTCAGTGACTTCCAGCAGTTTTTACTCGTTCTGCTCAAAGCTTTACAGTATAGTTGATTTTCGAGCTGTTTCTCATCACTTTGGCAGGGCAAAAACCAATACTGATAAGTTGATTTTGATGAAGAGTTAATACCATACATTCTACAGAGTGCTTTTGACGTCGGAGTCTTAACAGCATACACGTACAATGTCGGATTCGCTTCTTTTGTACCTATGTTTCTTCGTTCTTACTAATCATTTACAAGTGGCATATATTGCCAGTACCTGTGTGCTTTATCAGGTAGGACATTAAATAATACACAGCAAAAATATGCTGTAACTTCGCCGGAATTCGAACTACGATAATCTCGATACTACCCAGACATGCTTTCGAATTACAACACGAAGGAACAGACATGCTTTCGAACTACAACACGAAGGCCCATCATAAGGCAGTAGAAAACTTTACAAGTGTTGCAGTTTTTGAACACATTACTCGAAGTTATGGAAGCCTACCTAAGAAAGTGCATTATCTGAGTTACATATACAACAACTTCAGATTATGCCTTTTATTTATAATAAATTTTCAGATATTAAAGCATAGTCATTTTTGTCTTTTACTGTAAAAGAAAATGCACTTCCTAAGTAAAGCACATCATCCCTGGCAAAAAATTAAAGAACTAATTACCTCTCGCACCTGAAACCTAATTACCTCGAACGAATTACCTTACTAATTAACTCTTAATTTCTCGTCAATGAAAATTTATTATTTCATATTTCTGCATTAATATTTAGGTACAGTTTCTTATTCAAGGAGGCACTCCATTTGTGTTCTGGAGATTCTATGTATTTACAGACGCATTTTGCTTTGCTATAAAAAAATCGTCTAACTAGAAGTATTTTTAACTTCAACTAAATTTTTGAAAGTGAAATTATCATCTGCTATTTACAAATTTTGTTTACATGCAAAATGGCGCTTTTAAAGAAACAATGGACGGAAAGCTATGTTTATGCTCTTTCCAAAGAAAATTATTCGTATTTAGTTATTAAAAATGCTGTGAAAGTCATGATCTTTTGGTATTTAAAGCAAGAATAAAGTCAAAGGTTGGCTTAAAGGAGAAAAATTGTTCAAAACCCACATCCAAGGAAAAAATTGAATGTTTAAAATGTTGCAAAGGTAAGAACTTTAATATTAAAAGAATAATCTGCCAAGTTAAAGGACATTTGAATTATCATTAAAATGTTCAGTGTCAACTGTAAACAAAGTAATTAATGCTATTTAAATATTAAAAAGCCGAAAAAGGAAAAATGCGGCCACGAAGAATCTTAGGTATATTTAAGTGATTCCAATACATTTATTTATCATCCATTTATAAGAGATCCATTTATTATCATCAAAGAGAAGAAAAACGTCTTAGATCATTGTTCAAAAAATCTAATGAAGGTTTTTCAAAGGGATTTATGATTGTGGCTGGTTTTTGATGCAACGACAAATAAAAATTAAAGAGAGTACAGAAAAGTTAACTCCACATATTAATGGGAACATATTTTATACCCAATTTTCAAATAGTCATTTGCAAATAGCATGCACTGCCAGTACTTGTGCGTTTTATCAGATAGGACATTAGATAATACACATTGCTATTTTATTACACAATGAACATAGCAAATATGTTTTCAATATCTAGAAAATTGGCAAAATAAAAATGCAAATACCTTTTCCATCACGTATGATTTAGCTTGGGAAATTCATAATACACGTTGAAAGGGAAAAGTTAAAAAGTCTCTTTTGTAATAATTATATTTCTTTGCTAATTAAATACTAATGGAATAAACAAAGACAAAAAAATTTTAGGCTGATATTAGTTTTAAATTATGCACATTTTGCTTAAAACTGATTTAAGTCCCTTTTCTGCTGTTCAAAAAACAAAATATCCTGCATAACGTTATAAGGTATTTGATCAGTGCGTTTCGGCCTGTGTGCCTAGCTTTGCAGAAGTGCTAATTTTCAACTGTTTAATCAGCAATCTTGCTGAATCTCAGCGGTAATTAAAAACGCGGTTAGTTTAGGATCTCAGAGCCTCGTCCAGTAGTGTTTTGATATTTGTTCATCTAATCATTACTTTCAGTTTTACGTTCCATTTGAGTTGAACCGCGGGGTTAGCGCAATTTGTGAGCGTCAAGTAGACGCATTTGTCATTTTAAAGATAAAATAAAAAGGGCTTCAACTTCTCGCCTTCTTTGCATACCTTCGTGGTGTAGTGGTCAGCACACTTGACGCGTAACAGAGAGGTCCGTGGTTCGATTCCCGGCGAAGGCGTTGCTCATTTTTCACTTCTCCTGTTTCGAAATAACCTAATGATTCAGCAAGTGGCGCTTGAACTAAAAAGGTGGTGTGTGATGATTCTCTACCACCACGATTTGGCGATTGGGGCCCCTAATCCCCAGCGGGAATGAGTTTAAAAGGGGGAGTATATAAGGTATTTCTTCCGCCTTCTTCGCA
The DNA here is from genome assembly GCA_000611955.2 of Stegodyphus mimosarum. Lineage (NCBI taxonomy): Eukaryota > Metazoa > Arthropoda > Arachnida > Araneae > Eresidae > Stegodyphus > Stegodyphus mimosarum. The sequence continues at coordinate 24,744 of KK112133.1, forward strand.
TGCCTTCGTGGTGTAGTGGTCAGCATACTCGACACGTAACCGAGAGGTCCGTGGTTCGATACCCGGTGAAGGCGTTGCTCATTTTTCATCTCTCCTGCTTGAAATAAATCCTAATGACGCTACAACTTTGCTCAAAATACATATCACAGTGGACACTCATTGACGCGAATAAGCAATAAGCACTGGTTTCTCTAGAATTACTGGATTATTACAAGGACTAGAGAGCTATTTTCTTTAGAAATGATGCTTTAATATTAGACTTTCTAGGAGAAATTGGCTCATATTCACGCCATATATGGGGAAAACTAAGAAAAGTCATATAGCCAGCTCGTTCGCGTTTTACAAAACCGTTGGTTTTTCAGGTTCAACAACTACAGCTGTCTCATGCAATGGCTCAATGTTAGGACGAACTAAGAGGAGGACATTTAATTTACTAGTATAATATTTCAAACAACTTATAGGGTATTTGTTCCGCCTTCTTCGCATGCCTTCGTGGTGTAGAGGTCAGCACGCTCGACGCGTAACCGAGATGTCCGTGATTCGATTCCCGGCAAAGACGTTGCTCATTTTTCATGTCTCCTGCTTCGAAGTAACCTAATGTCTCTACAAACTCAACTAACAAATCGGTATAGCATGCATGAATAATGTAAACAGATAACTTATTGAAACAAAGCATTTTGAATGTATGAAGTTTCATCATCTTTAGCAGCATAGACGATAACTCTAAGACATAAAGTGACTGGTGACTATGCCTCTGAAAATTACGACAGAAACGTACAAAGGCTGTAGAAAACTCTTTTGTTTAACTCAAATAAAAAATTTAACAGAAGGCATTCTCATGCTTATAGAACAGCCAGCATTTATGGCTTAAATGAAAAGTAACGTCATTTTAAATTATGACTAAGTTACGTTAACCGAAAGACTACACAAACACAAAACGGGTAATAAATGAATGTCGCAGATATACTGCTCTTAAGAGAATCAGTTGGCAAACGTGGCAGGCTTCATACGCTTTCCTTTCTGGCTCACATAAATACAAGCGACCAGAAATTTACATTCTGGCAGGAAAATTGAAAGCTAGAAAAACAGTAAAGATAATCAACATAAAATAACTGGTAAATGAAACTAAATAAATCCTTATAAATGCATAAACAGAAAACTTCCACAAAGAAACATTGCACACTGGGTACCAACAAAAGTACCAACACAAAGAAAACAAAGATTTTACGAAGAAACTACAAAGGTATCTGCAGACTGCTAGAAAATATTTTCGCAGAACGTGTTTCACTTTGGTTCAATAAGTTATCTATAAAGAAATAAATACTTCTTTATTTATGGAAAAAATGAAACGGCGTATAATTAACGTATAATATGCAAGAATTTTGTATAAAAAATAAGCATTTCCTTTTTTGTACGGCATTTTTGTATTTTATACTGATAATCCCCGATTAATCAAAATGTAAATAGATGTCGTATTGAAATAAAGCATTTTGAATGAATGAAGCTCCTTTCTTCAGTATTATATTTTTACAAGGTAGTCAAAAGTTTGATATACAGGATGTATCAGTACAGAGGGGACTAACTTTCAGGAGAGAGAGAGAGTACACCTACACGATGGGAAATCACATAGCAATGCATTGTGGGAAACGCTTTTTTGGCGCGGTAGTGACGACACAAAACGTAAGAAAGGAAGGATAAAAAAATTGAGACAAAATGTGCTTTATTGTGCTTAGTGCAGCAGAAACCAACAAAGAAGAACAAAACACTTTCCTGGCGCTGTAGTGACGACACACATATCAAGAAAGAAAGGACACGAAAGGAAGTCGGAAACGCTTTCACTGTCGGAAACGCTTTCATGGTGTGGTAGTGACGAGACAAATGTCAAGAAAGAAAGGACATGAACGAGGTGAGGAAACATGTTTATTATTCGGACTACAGTAAAAACAAAGAAAAACCAACATAAAGAGACAACGATCGTCATCAAAGAAGGTTTTCGAAATTACAACCCTGGACCGTGATGCGGGTAACCTGCGTCATGGATCTTCCATACCTGATGCAGATCTTCCATGCGCCGGAGAAGTGAGGCCTGCATCACGGTCCGGGGTCGTTATTTCGAGCACCTCTTTAATGACGTTCGTTGTTTATTTTTGTTCTTGTCTGTTGGTTTCTGCTGTACTAAACATAATAAAACATGTTTTGTCTCACTGTTTGTGCCCTTCCTTTTTTACGTTTTGTGTCGTCACTACTGCACCAGGAAAGAGTTTCCGATCATACATTGCTATGTAATTTCCCATCTCTCCTAAAAGTTTGTCACCGCTATACTGATACACACTGCAGAACCCAACTTTAGACTAATAATATCGACGCAAAACTGTGAGCCTGTTCCAACTGTCATGTACCTTTGGCAATGTAGTATTTTCTACTTACTACGTCTCTGCATCTTTCAAGATAGCACTCACGGTGACTAATATAGTAGAGTGTCAGGTTTTATTCCTCCGCTTGCTCCAGAGAAAGGAAAACGCGAGATTACTTTTTGCAAATTGTGAGACAGGAAAGATTATAGCGATGATTCAAATCATTGCAAAAAAAAGTAATGTTACATCCTTTAATTACTGATTACAATATTTCTACACAGATGAATCCCTTCTGAATTTACTTCCTTTACTTCGTACAGAAAGGTAATAATTAGAAAAAGAACTTTTCAAACTTCAAATGGTAAAGTTGAAAATTTATATACAGGGTGTATCAGAACGGCGATGACAAGACATTTATTGAAACAACTTAGATAGAGTACACCACGCAGATGGGAAATCACATAGCAATGCATGATCGGAAACCCTCTCCTGGCGCAGTAGTGACGACACAAAACGCAAAAACGGAAGGATACAAACTGTGAGACAAAACGTGTTTTATTAGTTTAGTACAAAAGAAACATACAAATAAGAACAATAATAAACAACGATCGTCATTAAAGAAGGTGTTCAAAATTACGTCCCCCGGGCCGTGATGCAAGCCTCACTACTCCGACGTATGGAAGATCTGCATCATAATTTCGAGCATCTTCTTTGATGACGATCGTTGGCTTTTTATGTTGTTTTTTCTTAGTTTTTGCTGCACTCCGAATAATAAACACGTTTATCACCTCGTTCGTGTCCTTTCTTTCTTGACATTTGTGTCGTCACTATCACGCCATTAAAGCATTTCTGACAGTGCATAGGGCATGTGTACTAGCTCTCCTGAAGCTCCCCTGAAAGTTTGTAACCGCTGTACTGATACACCCTGTAAAATCAGTCGCATACAACCTAACAAATAAAGTTATATTGTTGAGTACATTTTCAAATATTTAATCAGTTATTCATACAAATACGCATTAACATCATTTTGTAGTAAAATAAGCTTAATATCTTCGTTAAGAATGATTACATATTTATGGAAAATGAAAGCAAGGGAATATACAACGATAGATATTAAGTAACAAAAAAATTCATTAGTTAAAATGGGATGCTCGGATTGTAGTCACACACACACTCACCAAAGCAGTTGAGAGCTCAGCATCTGCGATAGACACATGGAAAATCCCGAGCTTTTATTAATCTGGCTACCTGATAAATTACTGTTTTCTCAGACACTTGCAGGATATTTAAATAATCATTCATATTTCATGCCAAATGCTCCGAAATTAATAACAAAACCCGAGACAAATCTACATTCGCGAACTTTCCTTAATAAATTATGAGAATAAGGCACAAGCTAAAGGAATAAATCAATATTTATTGAAACAACTTAAGCGAACGCTAGGTTTTAATTGAAATGAATTGTTGCTCAGTTTTGCAAAAGAGGTATCTTTGCTAGCTTCTGGAAAGATTTATTAATAACAAGCCGGAATGAGCGTTTCGCTGTTTCGAAGAAGTCGTTAAATTTTTATCGAATTCTTAGCGAAATATAATTTTGCCTTTTGTGCTGCAGTTCGAAACTACGGTTTTGGGCAAAGTAATAAATTTAGGAGAACGGGATTGTTTTGTGTGCGATTTAAAATTTCATTATGTTGAGAATAATGAGTAAAACGGATAGAAATTCGTGAATTTAGTGACATGAATATAATAATGATTTGTAATAGACGGGAACGAAAACATATGATACAAGCTAGCAGCATTTAATAAATGGAGACATCATTTGATAAGTAAAATACAGTGTTTATTTTTTAATACTCTTTAAACTGTATTTCTATTATTTTTACATCCTTGTACAAAGTAAAGGAAGTATCGTAATTCCGAAAAATGTCGGGTATCCGATCTCAAGCAAAACATCCATTTTGACCGCTCTTGATTTAATTTGAACGATTTTTTTGTAATACATTTGTACATCGGACAGAAAAAAGGACTCTTTTTCCATAAACGGATTGTAAAACGCATTTTAAATGGATTTAGAAGAGATGTTCTCGTAACGTCCATACGTAAGCATGTATGTATGTAAGTATCTCGTATAACTCAAACACCAGTAGCCTCAGAACGATGACATTTTGTATATGATTATTGTTGCTGTTACATGTAAATCTGCATCTCCCGTTTTGATCGCACTCGGCCGCACCCAAAATATGTAAATATATGTATATATATATTTTTAATATATGCATGTATATATATATATATATATATGCAAGACGTCCAGACTTAATGTTACAGCCTATAACAAACATAAAACTAACATGGCATGGAAAATTTCTCCTATTCACCAGTGGTAGTTCGCTGAACAACCAGGCCTGTCACTTCTGAGTAAAAGATTTAGGCCTCTCCAAACGGCCATGGCCAGATTCAGAAGAGGGCATCTTCGATGCACGAAATTCAAAGAGGGAGAAAAGACCCCCCCTCGTGTGCCTGCTCCCTCCCTGCCTCTCTCGCTCACCTACTGGATTCTATAGGCGTCTTCCTGATACAGCTGTCGGCTAAGCAGGACGACATCTGCAATTTGCTTGTGCGGCAAGGTCTCTTGAACTTGGTGTAGGCTTTCCTGCCCCAAGGGGTTTGAAACAACAAAAAACAACAATAGATGTGACAAAGATGCTCTATCGGATTAGTCCCAAAGATGCTCTATCGGATTCAGGTCTAGGAATTGTGCTGGCCATTCCATCCGCTTTGTACCGTGACCCTCAACATATTCTTCAGCACCCGAAGTTCGGTGCGGTCGCACATTGACATCCATCAGAAGAAATCCAAGACCAACAGCAGCTGCACATGGGTGGATATATTAATCAAAGATCTCGTCTCGATATCTCACACCGGTCAAAGTTGCTCCATGGAACACATGCAAGTCAGTGTGACCACCGAGAGATATCCCAGCCCAAACCTTTATTCCACCACCTCTGTAACTGTCTCTCCACAATGTGGGATTGGTTGTATCTGGTGCGTTGTTCCCTCCAGATCAGCTAATGACCTAAATCACTCTTCCGTGTGAGCCTAGACTCGTCTGTGAAGAGAACAGACGCCCATTAAAGAGCTAAATAACGGTCTCCCACAGGTGTCGTAAGTCTGCCTGGACCATATCTTCTAGACCCAGAATCCTCGGATTCAAACTGATTCAAAAGTCGGTGGACCATACTACGAGATCCATTAAGGCGTCTAGCAATATCAGCTTGTGACATCCCCATTTCCATCCATCCGATCGCTCGCCACCTCAACGTATCGAGCAGACGGCTTCTCCTGGACATTGATAAGACTCTCCTGGATATTGCCAACGAAACTGTAATAAAAACTGAAGTTCAACACTAGCGAACAAAAATTACAATTTTCGCATTTTTTCTCCAACTCCTATATAAGTATTCATTTCTATAAAATAAGAGTGTTAACTATTGTTTTTGCATATATGTTCATAAACGTCGTTACTGTCATGCATATCAGTAGTGAATTTAAACGCTACTGACATTTTTGTGATGGTGACCTTTGAAAAACATGCTGTTCCTTAACTTTTGGAGGGCAGTCTAACTGTATTTGTGAAAATAATGCCTCATAGGTGAATTGCCGAGAACAGGTTTGAGAAGAAATTCTATGTAAGCCTGTGCAACTATTTTGTGAAAATATTTCCGTTAATCCGCTAGTCAATTTATCGGTGTTTATCTTGTTTACCTGGTCGGCTGGGCTTGTTTACCTGCTCTGGCTAGGTACATATCTAGACAGAGTCGACTTCTGGGGAAAAATTGAGTCTTCACAGTGATTAGAACCATCGTTTATTCTGTGATATGTTCAGGTTCGGCAGGGACTATATGGTACAATCTTGTCTGCCCACGTGGGGACGCTACATGGTTAGATTTCGAAGGTTGTCCTTGGAGGTTTGGCTTCCCTTGGTCAACATTGCGGGACTGTCAATATCTAAAATGCTTTTGTATGTTTCTTTGGTGGATTCGTTGCAGCCCACCGTTGTCGTTATGATACGAATCCCACATTTTGCGAAAGTGAAAATGTGTCTCTGGTTTGACCGAGGGGTTTTGCCTCCTTGGATCGCCTCTACGTGTGGGGAGTTTAACTTTGTATGGCTTCTATAAGCTGGGTCTGGGTACCTCTTCCTCCTTGTATTCTGTTTTCAAAGAACTAAGAAACCCGAATTTAGAATGCGTCAAATACAGTAGAACAGAGGTGAGAAATTTCTGTCCTGTAATAAGAAGTCTGATTTCTAAAGCTCCGAAATAAAATTCAAAAGGTGTGCACAAATGCACAAATATTTTCCTGGATAGCAAATCTCCACTTATTAAGATTTCTATCCTAATAATTCCATGTTCAAAGATTTCCTAATTTTATTAAATTTTACTAGCTTAATAAGTGTGTAGGGATAACTGCTAATTCAACTCGAATTTGCTCTTTTAAAGGTAAACCCTAAGGATGCTAAGCAAGTCGTCACCTTTAATTAACTTGTGGGATAATTCAGCAATTACCCAGGTTCAGTCCCCCCAAAAATAAAGATACATCAATGTAAAAATTTATTGAACATTAATGTCAGGTATATTATGGAAAATAAAGATTGCAAAATCTGATATACCGCTACATCTAGAAAGTAAATTAAAAACTATTTAGATTCTAAAGGACTAATTTAAAGAAAACCTGCCAAAACTCATGCATACGTTTTCATCAGAATTTAAACATAAAATTAAAGTTATAAGGTGTTTGCTCCCTCCTTCCAGCAGGCCTTTGTAGTGTAACGGTAGCACACTCGGCGCATATTCGAGAGGTCGAGGACTCAAGGTCGGGAGAGTGTATTGAACATTTTTCACAACGCCTGCTTCAAAAAAAAACCTAATGATTCTACGGTGGCGTTCGAACCAAAGGGTGTTGAACAACATATATTGCCATACAGGCACATATTTTAAATGCAGTCCTGATAAGCAATACCTGAAAGGGAATGGAGGCAAAGGAAGCATAAGGATTAAAAATGACTGCACATAGCAAGTAAAGAAGGACTGTACATGAAAAAGTAAGTCAATAAGTGTAGTAAAATTTAACTTGCAATAGTTTAAAGTAAGAAATCTCTGCATAGTATAAAAGAATACAATGCAAAAAAAGTACAATGAAAAACAAAACAAATGCAAAAACAATAATGGAAAGTATATGTGTAAAATGACGAAATGATAGAAAGATCAAATGTTTTGTGATTCTGCGGCAAATGGCCTAAGATCATAGTCCTTTTCAAGTATTTTAGTCAAAGCGATTAAAAGAATTTAAGTACTCACATCCAAGCAGTTTATCATAGAGTTGTAGACATGTCTTGTAAAAACAGGTTTTAACAGTGTCAAGGGTGAGATCTTCATTTCTAACATAGTAAAGTGCATTAGTGATAATGCATAGGAAACGATTTTGAAATTTCTGTAATTTCAGAAGATAATTTTTCTGAAGCAGAGGTCCATGCAGGTGAAGCATGAACTAAAAGTGGTCTAACAATGGAGGTATAAACAAGATTTTTTTCCTAAGATCCATACTTGAGTGTTTTCCAACAACGGGAATTAGACTATTGATAACCTTGTTTGCTTTATTTTTAATCTTGTTAATATGATCATTCCATTTTAATTTAGAATTAAAAGTTATACCCAACTACTTGGAAGTCTTGATTAAAGGAACAGTTTCTTCGAATAGTGTAAGCTGACGAGTTGGATTAGTCTGGGGTTTTTGCTTTTTCCTTCTAATGACAAGTAATTGAAATTTCGTCGCATTGATAGCAGTTCTCCGTAAGGTACACCATCTCTCGATATAAGAGGTAGTTGATCTTGTAATTTATTAATCGCGTGGTTATCATTTGCAGATCTAACCGCGAGCGCCATATCATCTGCATAACATCCAAGAAAGTAGTGATGATCAAGGTTTTCCATGAGAAAATCGACGACATAGAAGAAATAAAGTATTGGGCCAATGATAGATCCTTGGAAGACTCCGGCTATAAAGGGTCTGATGTCTGAACAGTCATTTCCTTGGGTTACGATGAATGTCTTGTTGGAGATGAGGAACATAAGTAAGATGACAATTTCTCTGTCAATATTCAGTTGAATAAGTGTATATATGAGAGCCTCATGGCAGACGCCGTCGAAGGCTTTCGCCACGTCCCTTTATTAATGAGAACTGAGCATGAGTAAGGCTGGAAGCTGTATCAGCATGAGTAAAGCTGGAGGTTGAGGTAAAGCTGGAGGCTGAGTAAGGCTGGATCGCCATGTCCAACATGAGTAAGGCTGAGTAACGCCATGTCCAGCATGAGTAAGGCTTCTTCTTTTATGAAGGGCAGCACCCGCAAATCCAGATAGTCTTACTAATGGTTTCGTGATGGGCAAAACGTTTCGAAAACCAAACTGTTCATTTAATACAGACCAATAAGGATGCAAACAGTATTAAATAATTCTTTCGAAAACTTTACTAAGTCCACTAAGCAAGCTTATAAGGCGGTACCCATCCGGGTTAGTTGTATCTTTTCCAGGTTTAGGTATTAGTTTAATTCCTGCACATTTCCACAAAACTGTGTAAGGGTTTGTATTTATTTTAACTAATGCGTTAAATTTAATTTTATGCTTACTTTCCTATACGCCTTCATTTCCCCAAACTGTCAATGCCAGAATATTTAAATTTGGTAACGCACGTGAAATATTGCAAATTCTACCTTGAGGTGAAAATGTTTAAAGATTTAGTTCTGGAAGGGAAGTTAAAGTGTTTGGGCGAACACTGTACTTTTGCAACGTGAGCTTCTGCTTTGCATTCATTGTTGGTTAAAGTGGCGTAACATCGATTACTTTGCTTCCACTAGATATTCGACGCAGTTTTAGAAAACAGGATTATCTGAGTCCTGTAGCGTAATTCTACTAGTTGTTAATATCTTCGAATTTTTAGTTTAGTTCTTGTTAGTTGAGTTACCGCCCGAATGAGGCGTAGTATGTTAGCGTCAAGTCGACGCATTGTGAATTTTGAAGAGTTAATAAAGGATTCTTTTTATCCTTTTGCTGTGTAATTTCTACAAGTATTTCAGCTGTTGCATTCGAAGAAAGACCAGAGGGTCTGACAACCGGTCTTCTGGAAGAAGTTCCGATAGAGTTTCGTCATTCAAATGGTTGTTTGGCGGATTATATAAAGTTTTGGAATAGATATTTCCATAGTATGATTCCTTTCTTGAGCAGCAGTTAAAACAGTTCCACTTAATCACCTGCTCTCCACGTTATCCAGACGAATTTATTTAAAAATGTGGGAATGGTAATAATGTTTTGGCTCATCAGTGTAGATGAGTTTCAGATAAATAGCAGAAATATATAAATTAAAATCATAATTATGATAATAATGGTTTAAAAACCGTAACAATTCAAGAATACTCTATAAAAGTAAACAAAAACGGGATAATTTTTCTAACATTAATCTTTAATTAAAAAGGGAAAATACTGCCATTTTCGACTATTCCTAATTTAAACTTGATTGTCAAAAAATATGTATAACGTTTTTAAATAAAGAACTCTATTTTTTAATCTAAGTTGTAAAGTAAACATTCAATTAATTATCTTGCTAAGAAATAATAAATGCCGCTTTAAAGAAATGAAAGAGAAATTTGAAGCAAACAGCTAAAAAGCAAAGAAGAGAAAATGAAAACAAAAATCCTTTAAGCAAGAGTTAAGTTTGAATTATTATAATACAAGTGTATTTAAATTTCATACTGGAAAAAGGAAAGTGAACGTTAAAAAGCATTAATTTCGTTGCTTGAAAATAAATATTTTATACACCTCAAAGATTTATACTTCTACCTCCAATCAACGAGAAAGAATTTTCTAAAGAATAATCCTAACAGTTAGCAATACATTTGAAAAAATTCTGATCTGTACACCACATGACTTCCTTGTACCGAATATTAAATTATACGCATTTTTTGCTGCATTTCATTTAAACCTATTTCCTCGTATTTCAGTCAGATATAATTCTCATTCAATTAATTCAGTTCTCACTTCGCGGCAAGGCGAAAATACGTAAAAACTCAAAATACCTTTATTAAAAATTAAGAAATATATAAAAATATAAAACATAAATACAGTTAAAACAATTTAAGGAACAATTTTGACAATTTAAATTAGACTCTCTACGCAAAAACAAACAATTCGACCAGCGGGCAAGAGATCAGGTTTTTTCGCTGCACAAAACCGAAATACTTCTCACTCGGCAAAAAGACACTGAAGGCGCAGAAACTACTTAATTTGTTGTGGACGCTATACTGAGTCGATATATGGGATACTTAAATAAATTAAATGATAATTTCATAATAGATTAAGCATTATTTAATTCGCAATAATAAAAGAAGAAGTTATCTTTGTTGTTGCAAAGTTTAGTTTCTCTAGATTGGCAACACTGTTTCGTTAAGTTTCAAATGTAAACAAATATGGCTACTATGATAAAAAAAAATTAGCTTAGTCGCTCTGAAACTACTTTTAAATTGTTGATAATTGTACAACTATTGAAATCAGGTTAACTAAAGGCATAAAACTCTTAACCAGAAGATAAGAACAACATAATTCAGTCATTTTTAAAGCAAAAAATGGACAATTAAAAAAAAATAGCTCAAGAAGCCAAGTAACAGGGTGGGTACATGTGTGTATATATATATGTAATTACATACTTTTGGTGAGGCCGATTGCCACCAACAACGGAACTGCACAACTACATGCTATAGCAGTCCTATATACAAGATTTCAAAGTTCTAAAGCTGCTCGTTTTCGAGTTATGCGAGGTACATACACACGTACGTATATACGTACAGACGCCACGAAAAAATCTTGTCTGAATCCATTTTAAATTAGTTTTATAATTCTTTTTGGGGAAAAGAGCCCTTTGTTCTGTCTTTACGTAACGGATGTCACACAAAAACATCGTCAAATTGCATTCGATAATGGTCAAAATGAATATTTTTGTTGAAATATGGTACACGGAATTTTTCGTGATTACAATACTTCCTTTACTTCGTACAAGGAAATAAAAATGAAAGAATTATTTTAAGGTCTTACGGATGCTTCATTTTTTTAAACAAAGAAACGCTCCTAAATTTGCTTTTGACATTTCAGAACTTTGAAATAAAATGCGTGATAAAAAACTTCCAGCAAAGAATTCAACATTACCACTTTTTACTCTAGAAAATTTCAGTTAGCAGGTGAGGCTACCTGAGCATTATCTCAAAGCTTTATGCATTTCAATTCCCAGAAAAAGGGAAAAGATAGTTAAATTCACGGAATTTCTGAAACTCTTTTCAGCCACTGAAAAAGCTTTTAGAATTTGTGATCAGTATGCTTTTACCTAAAGAATCTTGGAATCGTTTTTAACATTTCTGAAAGAAACCTTTCTTCACCGAAACGTTTTAGGAAGAAACAAAGCTGTGCAAGACACGTTGGCAGGTTTATCTTTTCTACAGACAGCTTCTGAAACCGAATTTAATACAAACAATTTATTTTGCTTTCGAGAAAATGTGAAATTTCGGAGAAGTTTAGTAGGAATTCAAATTGTATGGAATTGTTTGAGCATCATCTTTCGATCAAATAGTCTTTTTTGGGAAATATAATGCGTAAAAGGGATTTTATGTATTCTGAAAATTTCTTTTGATAAAAACGTAATGAAGGTTTTTGATATTTGTAAAGATTACTTCAGGTACAGTCAATATTTTGTAAGTTTCTACTTTCCTTCTGTTGTGTAGAATCTTGAGAGGTAGTGATTGCACTGAGAAAGGGTTAAAACTGTCCTTTAGTAAACTCTTTAACTTATTTACAATGCGTCAACTTGACGCTAACATACTACGCCTCAACTTGGGCGGTAACTGAAACAGTAGAATCAAACTTAAGAAATTAAGATGTTCACAAACAGTAGAATTACACTACAGGGCTCATATAATCCTGTAGCCTACAGCGCGTAAATGAGTCTAGTGGCGGCAAGATAATGTCTCTTAAGCCAGGTCAAACCAGCAGTAACTGCTAAACAGAAGTTTGCGTATAAGCACGCACGGCAAGTTCCCGGACTCTCTCTTTCTCTACTGGAACGTCGATATTTAACTTATTCTTCCACTGGTAGCATTTGCATTTCTTACGCGCGCTACCAAATTTAAATATTCTGGCAGTGACAATTAGGGGAATGAAGGCTTATAGGAAAGTAACTTAAAATTAAATGTAATTGCTTATTTAAAATAAATATAAATCCCTACAACTTATTTCACTAAAATATGGAGTCAACTACAAAAAATGAGAAATTCACATAAAACAGAAAAGATCTAAAAGATAATTTTAGGAAAATTTGAAAAGATAAATTATGCTATAAAGTGACGCGATTTTATAACTAAACACATCCTTTGTCAGAAAAGTACAAGGATAAATTTTTTTATTTCTGAGTTTGCAGTATTAAAAAAAATGTTGTTTTTATGTTACCTGATATGTATTCTAACTTTGCAGCATTCATTATTTTAATTAACCAAATTATTTTTAGTTTGAACTTTCCTATCGATATCTCAAAGTTTCAGTTGCTGCTCGAATTTAGCACGAGCGGGATATTTATGCAAATCGCATATATCTGTTAGCAGTTTAAAAGGCAGGAGTTAACGAGGGGAAAACAGAGTCTTGGATTTATCGCCGTAAGGCTGTGCGCGCAAAGATTTCCTCTGTCTACTGAAAGTTCGCCTGCATAGGCAAATTGCAATTACTAGTGCTTGCTAGTGAAATTCGCATTTATTGCATTTCACTGAGAGTTAGGCTTCCCTCGCCGTCCTACTTAAAGTTAAGTTTAGGTATTTGAATTGTTCACACACTTTATTTCATATTATTTTAGTTCAGCCCAAATAGTGGCTTACTCTCAAGTTGGAGAGTTGTAATTATTTGAATTAAAGGGTCACTTTAAACCCTCCTTCTGACTTTGTAGTTCTTCAACACTAAAGGACATAGCCTAGATTTGCTCACTGTCCTCCACATAGGGTTTCACAGTTTATGCTAAACAAGAAAGTTAAGAGATTGAAGGAGAAACCTTATAAATTTACATCGCCTCAGCCATGTTTCCACGCAGACTTACTAGGTGGCAGGACTGTGCTTAGGAACACACTTTTAGCACTGTTGTCGTATTCGTCAAGGTAGCACATTAGATGCTGATTGTGAGCAAAGAGGGAATACTGAGCTCTCGAAAACCCCTACTGAAGCGTGGAACAAAATTATGCAAGCATATGCGGGCGAAGCACTTTCAACAAGTCATGTTTTTAAGGTCACTCAAAAACACTTCTCACAAAATGTTTCGTGAAGGCAGGGATTCAGTGCAAGACGATCCCAGTGCTGGTCGGCCGTCTATAGTACATACAGATGCAAGCAAATGTGTAGCGTGTAAGGCAGTAACTGCAAGAATACCACCGTGTAAACTGTGTGTATGATATCATTTGAATCGTGATGTGTCTCATAAGATTTTGTGCGAAGATTTAGGGAAACGGAAATTCAATGCAAGAATTAACCCTCACTCACTAACAGGTAAACAGAAAGAGGAAAGACGAAGAATTTCTGCTAAAATAATGGATAGAACCAGACGTGATCCTACATTTGTGTCAAATATCATTGTGATTTTTTTCCTTGAGTGAAAAGGTGGCTGAAAGGAAAGCTTCAAGGTTTTTGCAGACATCCAAAGAGCTGTGACAAATGAGCTTGCGAGCATCGCAGTTGTAGATTTCCCCGCTTGCTTCCAAGACATCCAGAAACGTTGGCAATTGTGCATAGATAGCCAATGGGAATACTTTGATTAGCAGCTGGGATCCTGCAATTTTCTGTCTTTTACGAACTTTGTCCTGGAACTTTTCTGACAAAAGATGTATATAATATTTTAAACTTAAATTTACAATAAAGTATTCGTTTTGAAACACACCCACAGTAGCTCGAAATGACAACATAGAATTGCACCAATTACGAATTTTCCAAACAGATTTCTTCCTTTTTTCTGAATTGGCAATTTTCGAAAATAGCAAACTCTAGTTACCCAAAACATTGCCTCGGATAACCAAAATTGTATCGCATTTAAAAATAAAATTTTTATTCTGGTATTTGAAATAAAGTAACATTTTAAAAATTTACAACAGCTATTCATTCATATTCATGAAAGGATTCATAGTCATATTTAAAATCTGAAATAGAGTTTTAAAGAAATTACTCTTTCACTCCATTTAGAAATAACCAAACATATATTTCATCTTCCTTTTTCTTCTGCTAATTGAAAGCTCTGTAGAGTTCTCTTAATTCGTGTTCTTGCCTACGAAAATATTTTTATGATGCTATTTCGAATAATTAATCATTTTCATTGTATTCGTGCAAGGGAAAGCAAATGCTTGAGTTCCCATCCTTTTCCTATACATCATTTCAAAACGGGTGTATTATTCTTAAGTGTTGCAGTAATTATCATAACGAGTTTTAATTTATAATGAGGGAAACAATGATGAAACGAAGCAATGTTATTTTAAAAACATCATCATTTGAATAAAAGTTTGGAAGAGAAGATGTGGAAAGTAAATTTGCAATGAATGATACATAATTTCAACATCTATTTGCAATTAACGCAACTGTGAAATAAGACGCCTTTTCAGAACGTTTATTTTGATTGTTTTGTTCTGACAGAAGCAATAAAATTTTATTTACAATATGAACAGAATCGAGTCTTAAAACATGGAAACGCAGAAAATGTTTCAAATGAAAAATTGAAAGTTATTGTTACATAACTGTAATAATTAATTTTATTTATAGTTTCTTTGAATTAAAGCAACGATTGTTTTTCTAGGGTCATATCAAAGCTGTTGTCTGAAGACCATTTACAACGAGTTGGAAATTAGATTTTCATGATGCATCAGAAAAATAGTAAGCATGTTAAATTTTTAAGCGTACTGAGCAATGTAAATGTAAAATGAAATGTTGAAAAATGTTAAGAAACCTCAGCTCTTACATGTTTTATGCAGTGTATTTTTATCATCTGGTGAACTACAGTTTGCTTACCTATAGGTAGATAGTCTCCATGTGCTTTGCCATTATCAAATAATGTACACCAAACAAAACTAAGCACAGTTTGTAGAGTTGTAAAGATGTAAGGTTTTAGTTAAACTAACAAAGTTTTATTTTAATTTAAATCTTTCTCTTCTCATTCTCAACTACCCGTTAGAAAAAGCGCACGTTTTCAGCTTATGCGAATTTGAAGTGGAGCCAACGACTATTTAAGCAAGAGGTAGAAACCTCTCTGTGGGAGAGAGCTTTTAGTCTCAGATCACGGTCACTCTATTCGACGTTCGCTTGACTAGCTAGCAGTTAAATTCTAAGCCATAGCGCTTTACGTGATTGCTTATTGAAATAAATCCAAGTGCGTCAGTATTAGTAAATCTTGCTACGCACCATTTAGTTTAGAGGCCAACCTCGCGTAATAGACGTAATAGCTCGAGCAACGACTAATTTAATTTCTATTTAGTTTTAGTTTAAATTTGATTGTTCGTTTTAGACCCAAGTGTGGTCTTTACTTTCTGTATCCCTCCCGAGTTGGGAAGTGGTTGTAAATAATTGTGATCTAATAAAAGAGGATTTTAAATCCCTTTCAAGTGCTGTTCTTCTACCACTTAATCACAGTATCTACCACCAGAACATAGCTGCATTCAGCTTCCTGTTCCAGATCGGGACATAAGGAGTTCACGAAGATGTTTACCAAGAATATACACCGAACACTCAGTCCTGACAAAGACATTAGGTATCTTTTGAAAGCAGGAGAGATGAAAAATGAGCAATGCCCTCGCCGGGACTCAAACCACGGACCTCTCGAATGCGTGTCGCGAGTGCTGACCACTACACTAATTAGCCTTCCAAATACATTTGTCTGATTTAATTTAATAGAAATAACTTTTATAGCTGAATTAAGAAAATGAATTGTTTTTATTGACTTATATGAGTCAATTAGTTACCAAAATGGTTCACAAAATCCTTGAATAGCCTATCTTGATCTAATGAACTTGTTTGAGACTAGTATTTGGTCCGTACTTTAAAATTTAATATCATTCGTATATATTTATCGCGGAAAATCAAGAAACATTTGCATTCAGTTACACTATCTCCAACTGAGAGTAAGTCCAACAATCTCTCTAATTTTGTCTATGACTGAGTATTGCTGAATTTAAGTTGTACGATTATAGAGTTATTGGGGCTTTTTGAAAAGCAGGGAAGATGAAAAATTGACCAATGCCATCGCCGGGACTCGAGCTTCGGACCTCTCGAATCCACGCCGAGCGTCCTTGAGCATTACGCCACGAAGGCATGCAAAGAAGGCAGAAGAAATACCTTATATACTCCCCCTTTTAAAGGACAACTGAGGATTAGGAAACCCAACTGCCAAATCCTGGCGGTGGAGAATCATCATCCACCACTTTTTTTGTTTTAGATCGGGCCGACTGTAGAGATATTAGGACTTTTTGAAGCAGGAGAGATGAAAAATGAACAATGCCCAAGCCGAAACTCTAACCACGGACCTCTCGAGTACGCGTCGAGTGTGCTGACCACTACACCACGAAGGCATGCAAAAAAGGCAACAGTCATTAGGCTATTTGGAAGCAGGAGATGCGAAAAATGTGCAGTCCTCGCGGTCTTCGAACATGGACCTCTCGAATATATGCCGAGTGTGCTATCGTTACACCACGAAGACATCCAGAAAGAAGGAAGAAACTATATTTTATAAGTTATTAAACTCTGAATGCACACACAAATTTCATTACCGCCGTAGTAATACATTAAAATATTCATTTTTATCCGCAGCAGCTTCCTGGATCCGAAAGTAAAAGTCAAAAACGTATTTCAATTAAAATATGAAAGTGGATTTCCACAGTGTAACATTCAAGAAAAAGTATTAAAATATCAAACATTTATAACATAAAAACTGATGACCGATGCAAGATGTTTCAGTGAAAATTACTCCAAAGTAAACCCATCAGAGAGAGATTATATAAATTGAAAATCGTATGAAAAATACACGTACTGAAAATATTCTATGATTTTTCTCAGGTTACGAAGGGGTATGATGACTGAGAGAATGAAACCTGTCAGACAGGATCCGCAGAGGAATCGGAAGAAGCGCCACGAGTTGGCGCGGATGGGAAAGTAAGAAGGAGAAGATAAATTTCGAAAAGTTTTGAGAGCTTTCAAAATTTATCGCCATAAATTCTTACGATAAAGAGGAAAAACAAACACCACAGTCAGGATAGAGGAGCTTTCGTGAAGAAAACTTTTTTCGGTCTAATCTAAAAATAAATACGATACGACTGACTGAAGAAATGTTCAACTACCCAACGGGGAGATATAAATATTAAAATATATAATTTTTATATATAAGTACAGTGGGGTTGCATAAAATGTTTATATTTTTTAATATTGGTGTAAGACATAAATTTTCAAATAAAGATTATCTTAAAATGCAGCGAAGAATTTCGTGCGAGCAGTATCGAAAGTATGGATGGAGGGGAATTATAAATATAACAAACGTTGGATATTGTTCGGAGAACAGCCTTGGTTACGCCAAATTTGCTTCTTTAATGGTATGGGCGACATTTCATCATGCCAACGGAAGTAAATACTACAGAATAAATACTACAATAATAAATACTACAGTAATAAATACTAATTACTATACTACAATAATAAATACTACAGTAATAAATACTAACTACTAATACTACAATAATAAATACTAACTACTAATACTACAATAATAAATACTAATAATAAATACTACAGATAATAAGTAATACCACAGATAATCCTTAGCAAGGGAAAAGTATTACGGCTGTCTACCTAGATGAAGTACATCATCGAATGACAACCATTGCCTGCCATACCACAATAAGCTGTTTCTCCCTTTAATTACTATACTACAATAGTAAATACTAATAATAAATACTACAGATAATAAGTAATACTACAGATAATCCCTTAGCAAGGGAAAAGTATTACGGCTGTCTACCTAGAGGAAGTACGTCATCGAATGACAACCATTGCCTGCCATACAATAAGCTGTTTCTCTTTTTTTGCCGTCAAGGCTCCCAAACGTTTTTTAATATTTTTTTTTAATATAGAAATTCCAATCAAAAAATATTCATTATGACGTAATGACTTAAAGGGAAAGATATATGCATAAAATGTCTGAAAATACTGAAGAGCGATTTTGCCGATCATTAGATCTTTATTTATTGACCGATCATTTGATCTTAGACAACTTTTTTTAATGCTATGAAAGATTTAGATCTTATAATTTCAGAGCAAACTTTATGAGAAATGTCAAAATAAACCTTGTTCATTTTCCGGTGCACAAAACTGCAAATTTTGGTCAAAAAGATATCGAAGGTGCATAAACTAACTTAATTCACTATTCTACTGTGTAAACAAATGACGGTTTAAGTGTAAACAAGTGTAAACAAATGACGGTTCGTTAGGTTTAAGTCGGCACATAAACTTTTAAATTGTTGATAATTCTACAACTATTGAAGTAACGGCATAAAAACCTTAACCGCAACATAAAAACCATATAGTTCAATCACTTTCAAAGCAAAAAATGCACAATTTACAAACATATAAGACTAAAAAACTAAGCTCACCGAGGCAAGTACCAGAGTTGGAACATATATGTGCATCCGATTGCAGCGAAAACGGGAGGTGCGTAATTATATGTTACAGCTGTCCGATATAAAATTTCAGCGTTCTGAGGCTGTTCGTTCTTGAGTTATTGCGAGATACATACAAACGTACGTACATACGTACGTACAGACGTTCATAAAAAATCTATTCTGAATCCAATTTACAATCCTTTTCGGCAAAAACGATTCTTTATTCTGTATTCTGACCGTGCGTAGAGATGTCACGCAGAAACATCGTTCAAATGGTTTCGAGAGCGGTTGAAATGGATATGTTCGATGCAATGTGATACCAGAAATTTTTCGCAATTACAATACTTCCTTTACTTCACACAAGGAATTAAAAAGATGTACGATCAATAGGTATAGGTAAGCTGCAGTAAAAATATCTTTTATGATATATGCGTTTAATAATAATTTATGTATAAACCTATTAAGTTACGAGTACAATAATCTTTTTTATAAATGCTTGTTTGTCTTTTACAAACATCTTATAAGTGATTAATTTAAATACAAAAGAAGCTAAAAGAAGCTTATATGTACGCTTATTAAGTTAACAGCCCATTTTACTTTTCAATAAATGTTTTTTGTCTTTTATAAACAAAAAATTTCTTTTCTTTTTTTCCTAATGAATGATTAATTTAAAGACAGAAAAAGCTAACACTACTTTGACCTATATATATATATATATATATATAT
>KK112133.1:44621-63316 GCA_000611955.2 Stegodyphus mimosarum
AGCTATATATTATATATATATATATATGAAATAGTAATTAATTAATTGAATGAAATTCTCACGAAGGAATAAAGAGAAACGCTTTTGGAAGCTAAAAAGTATAAAAATGTTACATAGAATTTTTTTGACATATGTGACATTATCTTTTGTTTGATGATATGCATTTATTAGGATAAAAGATTGAAAAAACTGTTTTGTACTTTCATTATTTCTTCTGGGATATGAAGCAGCACAGAATATCTCATCTTTTTTAGAATTCGTGATTCAAATATTAAATAATATCATATAAGCGAATATATTTTTAAAAATAGGTATTCAAATTCATCTCTTCATTTAACTAAAGAAATTACTTTTGGATGTTTCACTACATTTAAGCACGTGTCTAGTTTTAAGAAATAATGAAGCCAATCATTTAAATTAAATTAATTTTGTGTCATTAAGATAACAGCGAGAGAATATGTAGTCATTCGTTATTAATGATGGGGAGAAAGATTTATGTAGAGTTGCTTATTAAGATGCACGAAGTGTATCAGAAAAGTCTTTATTTTATTTCGAAACAAAGAATAGACAGCTTAATTCAGCGTATACGTACATTTTAACAAACAGAAAGATTTGAAGTTTGTGCGTAAAGTCAGGAAAGTTAGAAATGTTATAATTGAGTTCTTTAAATTTACTCGAAAGTACCAAGATCTCTTAAAGATATTTTCCAAGAACCATCCAGTTATGAATAACGGATAGAGCCATCCAGTTATGAATAACGGAATCCTCCACCCGAACACGGGAACCTGGAAGGCCGAATTTTAAATTTATTTCGTTACCTATTTCATATTTTCTAAACCTTTAACGAAATTTGGATTAACAAACTCACCGATTTCAAAGCGAGCAGTGGCAATATCGTAGGCATTAAAACATTTTTATCCGCAGTGCTCGGGACTGTATGTCGGAAATTCTACAGATATGTTGTTTTTAAATATTCTGATGTTGCTATTCAAGTGAATTTTATGCGTCGTGTGAAGAATGTGATATTAATTAAACAAGTTAATACACAAAATGTTAATAATAAAAAGACAAAAACTGTTTTGCAAGCCATCTTATTAAGAAAATTAATGACTGATATGAAATATTGAGGAATGCCTGAAAAAAATAAAAAAATGTACAACAACACTTCACACTGCATTGCGGGAATTCTAAACATATGCTGTTATGCTGCTTTTAAAAATTTGTAATTTTGCTGTTGAATTGCATCCGGCGTAAATGCGAAGAAAATTATGCTTAAAGCTAAAAAGACAAAAGAAATGGGTTAGCAGGAGTGAGTATAACAGCAGACTGCTAGACTATGAGCCCAGCGAGAGCATAGAAAAACCTTAACATAGCCTTTTGGGTGACCGTTAAAATTTGAAATCTGAGCCCTCTCAGAACTTTGGGGGGGGAAGGTATGTATTATTCTAAACTTTATCTGCTTGTTTTAAAAGCCGAGCGAAACAAATGCAGAATAATTTTGTTTACTATAAAAGAAACTGAACTGGCTCAAATTGAAGCTTTACTTTCCCTAAACATTCAAACTTGACATTACAGTATTAGCCTTTAAGAACTGAGTAGTAACGTTCGTGAAAACGTTCCATTTTTACGACTGTAAATTTTAAACTTATAGGAAACGTTTCTTGGCCTTGTAGAGTCATTTGATTATTTTGAAGCTGAGTATGTGAAAAATGTGCTCTGCTCTCGCAGGAACTTTACTATTAGCCTCTTGAATACGCGCCGAGTGAGTTACCGTTACACCACGGAGACATGCTGGAAGGAGGGAGAAAATACCTTATAGCCTAATTGCATATCTATTGGATTATATGTGCTTATAGTATCATTTTACTTATCATCCATAAATCTGGTTGTTGGGTTTACTTAACAGTGAAAAATGGTAATAAACTGTAAAAATCGGTCAAGAAGTTTTGTAGCAAGGATTCCTCAATACAAATGAAAAACGCATAGTAATTGTTTTCAAATTTGAAAATGGAAATTACTACAACCTGTATTAATTCTTATACCGCAAAATGGAAGCACTAAATTAAAAGGCAAGAACTGTTTAATTATGTAACTATGAACCTCTGTAAATATTGTAGAGACATAAGGTATTTTTTGAAAGCAAGAGAAATGAAAAGGAGTAATGCCCTCGCCGGGACTTGAGCCACGGACCTTTCGAAATACACGCCGTGTGTGCTGACCTCTACACCACGAAAGCGTACTAAGAAGGCGGGAGAAATACCTTATGTACTCCCCCTTTTAAAGGGCAACTGGGGACTAGGGGACCCATTCGCCAAATCCTGGTTGTGGAGAATCATCAACCACCACCTTTTTTTTACTTCGCGCGTCACTGTACAGACATCAGGCATTTTTTGAAAGCAGGAGACATATAAAATGATCAATGCCGTCGCCGGGATTCGAACCACGGACCTGTCGAAATACTCGCCGAGTGTGCAGAACACTACACCACAAAGGCATGCTAAGAAGGCGACAGAAATATCTTCTGCTATGATCTCTGAACACTGCTATTTTAATCCAGCCTATTAAACTAATGAAAACTCGAAGACGGATTGGCTGCATGGGATGTTCTGCACGTATAATGTGACTATGAGGATATTTCCTTTAAAAAGTCCTTCACGAAAACATCTCGCATGTTTTGCCTCAATTTAAATCAACCAACGAAACTTTAAAATATTTTTTTAAACATTAACGCTTACTTAACCGTTCTTTTTACGCCACAGTGGACCACTCCGGTTAAGTCTTTTGATTCCAGAAATGGGTAAATCATATAACGTATAAAAATACAAACAGCAAAACTGAGCATTTAAGGAGCATAAACAAAAAAATAAATACGAACATTTCCGAGTGAACTACTCTAAATTTTATTCTCTTTCTTTCGCTTGCAACAAGCAAAATTAAAAGCAGGCGAAGCAGAAAACGTGCACCAGTTTCTCTGCCGTTTATCTTAAGTTTTTATATTAAGAAAATACTCTTTCGTCTAGTTTCGAGTTTCGCTGCATCAAGGTAAATATTCTTTTTATGTACTCACCATGTAACGAAAATAAATAGCAGATGTACAGAGCAAATGTTCTCACGAATTATTGATGTTTCCGAATCCGAGGCTGAAAACGCTAAGATAAATAGAGATCAAAAGTGAGCGAAATATTTCAGAGGGCCATTAGGAAGAGTGAAAAATGATCCCTCTTCATATACGCAGTGTTTTTTTTTTTGGTATGCTTTACTTACAGTTAATACGTAATCATTGCCATTAGATGTAGCGATGGATAAAGTACTTCGTGTTACATGTAACCGTAACGTAACTTTCGAAGCTTCTGGGCGATATGGCCCAACACAGATGTACTAAGGTTCACACTTATCTGCAGAAATAATGCTAAGGCTACATAGACCATATTACAATTATTACTATAATATAATGATAGTATATTAAATATATTAACACTATATATATATATATATTTGCTTTGTAGAGATATTAAGTTATTTCGAAGCAGGAGACATGAAACATGAGCGGTGCCCTCGCCGGAACTGGAATCTCGAACCTCTCGAATACGCGCCGAGTGTGCTGATCATTACACCACAAAGACATGCTAAGAAGGCGAGAGAAATACCTTACGTACTCCCCATTTTTAAAGGGCGACTAGGGATTAGGGGACATAATCGCCAAATCCTGGTGGTGAAGAATCATCATCCACCACCTCTTTTAGTTCGGGCGCCGCTGTAGAGACATTAGGTTTGTTTTCGAAGCAGGAGATGTGAAAAATGAGCAGTGCCTCGTCTGGACTCGAACCTCGGACCTCTCGAATACACGCCGAGTTTGCTGACCATTACTCCACGAAGGCATACTGAGAAGGTGAAAGAAATAAATACCTTATAAATTTCTTGTACAAAGTAAAGAAGCATTGTAATCGCGAAAAATTTCGGGTATCACATTTCAATAAAAATATCCATTTCAACCACTTTTGAATCTATTTAAATGATGTTTTTGCGTGACATCTGTAGGCATGGACAGAATAAAAGATTGCTGTTATTGCCAAAAAGGATCGTAAAATGAATTTAAAATGGATTCGGAAGAGATTTTATCTTGACATCTGTACGTACGTACGTCTGTAGGTATTTCGCATAACTCTAGAACGAGTAGCCGCAGAACGCTTACATTTTTATATGAACTTTTATAACATGTAGTTGTGCACCTCCCTTTTTCGTTGCAATCGGCTGCACTAATTGTATATATATATATTCCAACTATTATTATTATATGTTGGTAATTGTGCATTTTTTTCTTTATAAAAGTTATTGAATTATATAGTTTTCATGTTCCGTTTAAGGTTTTTAAGCCTTTTTCAATCTGCATGCAATAGTTGTAGAATTACCAACAATTTAAAAGTTATTTAAATAGGACTAAGCCTAAAGCAGCAGCCATTAGTTTGCATTTTAAACTTAGTAGAATAATGAATTGAGTCAATTTCTGCACCTTCAGTTTTTTTTTGCCGAGCGGGACCAAAAGTAAACTTTCAGTTTTGTGCTCCGAAAAATCTGCCTTCTGGCAGGCTGTCCGAATTGCTTGTTTTTATGTAGAACTTTGATTTCAATTGTAAACATTTTTTCTTTTAATTGTATTTTGTGTTTTGCTTTTCTGTATTTTACAATTTTCAATGAAGATGATTGAGTTCTTATGTATTTTTGCTTTGCCGTGAAGTGAGAACTGAATTAAGTGAATGAGAAATACATCTCTAATCAAAATTCTAGGAAATAAGTTTAAATGAAATGAAGGAAAAAATATGAATAACTTAAAAGGCCATACAAGGAAGTCATGTGGTGTCCACAGCAGTTTTTTACCGTATATAAACCCATTTCAACAGATCGTATCATTTTTTTCTATATGACAGAAAACTCAAAAGAATTTTCTATAGGAAATCCGCTAATTCTCTACTAAGGAGCTAATCATACTTTGTCTGATTCTTATTTACCCTGTTCTATCTACAGACGCCGAATAAAAATATCAACCCGTTTGAGGAGATCGTAGCGAACATCGATACGTATTGCCATCCTATTATTTATATTTTTTTCTATCTTTTACAAAAGGATAATGAACAGCATTTTAGCTTAGAGAAAAAAATTGCTACATTTATAAAAAATCAGCTTTCAAAACAATGCAAAAGAAAGATGTCAGTGTAAAATTTAAAACTAGGCAAAAAATAACCTTATCTGGAGATGCCAGCAGCTGAGACTTGTCACTCATGTACAGCTAACAGCTATAA
This sequence comes from Stegodyphus mimosarum, assembly GCA_000611955.2. Taxonomy (NCBI): domain Eukaryota; kingdom Metazoa; phylum Arthropoda; class Arachnida; order Araneae; family Eresidae; genus Stegodyphus; species Stegodyphus mimosarum. Next base: position 49,919 of record KK112133.1, read on the forward strand.
AAACAGGCATACAAAATCCTACATTAAGGCATGTACTTCACATGCTTTCGCTATTGCAAGGAAACAAGAGTTATTTTAAACAGTCACTACCACCATAATCACTAGTTCCGTGACTACAATAGCCCCATGTAATGACTTCAGCTGTATAAGACCTATGTATTTATCCCTGTATATTCTTCTTACTTTAATTTCGTAAACGTTTTGTGTAATATGCACTGTTTAAATATTTTACTTAATCAACATTACATCTGTACTTTTAGCCACACCTGGCCTTATTATATCTGCATGCGTAACTTATACTATTACACTATAATAGCAGTGTCCCCATCATACGCTTGGTTACAGAAGAAAACATCGAAGCAAAAACATCGCAAGGTTCAAAAGCCGTCTTACCAAACGTAGTGTGAGAAAAAGCAAGGAGAAAACATTACAGTAGAAAACATCGTCATGGAAAAAAAAGTTAATCAAAAACTTCGCAGTTTAAAAACATCGTCGTCGAAAAATAACGTGGTAAAAAATAAAGCACCTACAAATCATCGCATGACGATAATATCGCAGATATGTGTTTTTCAGGCTTTAAAATTTGTAAATGCATAATCGCATATGATTTGTGAGATGAAGGAGGAATGAAGAATATTTTTGTTTGTATATTTTTGAATTAACTAATAAATTTTTGCTGAAAAACTAAGAAGGAAACTTAAGTATTCAGAAATTGAAAATGTCTAGAAAACCAATGCTACTTTATAGCAGCTGACAGAATTTTATTATTTGATAATTAATTAAACAATTTTAATAGAGGCAACCGCATGCAGTTACTCATTTTCTTTTTCTAAACTTTCTTAGATTATATTTTGCAATAAAAATAGCAGTAAAGATTAATAAAAGATATTAATTAATGAATAACTTTTAGCAGTTAACTATATTACTTTAAAATTATATTAACTGCTATACCTAGCGCTATTGTTCCATTCATTTTTAGTTTCTGAATATCCTTCTTATTTTTCCAGCAAAAATGTATTAGTTAATTCAAAAATTTGAAATATAAAAGTAAAAATATTCTTCATTTTTTCTTCATCTCACAAATCATTTTGCGAATATGCATTTACAAATTTTAAATCTGAAAAACACATGTCTGCGATATTATCGTCATGCGATAATTTGCAGGTGCTTTATTTTTTACCACGATACTGTGAGGACGATGTTTTTAAACTGCGAAAATTTTTAAACGACTTATTTTCGACGACGATGTTTTGTACTACGATGTTTTCGAGCTGCGATATTTTCTACTTTTTTTGTCCCACGATGTTTTGTACTACGATGTTCTAGAACTGCGATGTTTTCTCCCAAGATGTTCTGTAGGACGATGTTTTCTCTTAGCGTTGTTTCCTCCGTGGCGTTTTCGTCCACGATATGTTTTCGGTAGACTCTTAAAAATAGAATTTTTAAAATAAAATTAAAATAAAATCACTTTCCCTGCTTGATCAGGTGCTTCTAATAGTCTTCACTTTATGTAGTCAAGTCCCTGATGGCACTGTACTATACTGTAGACTCTTTTTTTTTTAATTTCACCGGTGGCATCCAATAGGCTGATGGACCAGCTATTCTCCCAAAGGCGCAAACAAAGAAAAAAAGCTGCAAAGTAGAGCGGGTTTGTGCCAATCACCCATACACGAACTAAAAGAAGTGTACAGAGTATACATTTGACAGAAAACTAACCATGGTCCCTGGAATTATCATACTCATCATGGCTACCTGTCTACCGTGAAGAAAACATACTTAACTGTATGGTTTAAAGACCCATAAAACATGACGTATTTAACACTTTAAATGGATTTCATAGCAATAGAAAAAATAAATAAGTAAATAAAAATAAAAAAATAAATGCGATTTAAAAAATAAAATGAAAAATAAAATAAAATGCTATCAAAAATGCAATTAAAAAGCTTTTTTATAGAATAAGTTTTTATTCAAAACGTGTATGGGAATTAATGCACTAAAAAGAAAAAAAAATAATTTACAGTTTAATGGGAATGCACATTCTGCACTTTTATCCTGCGAATAATAAAAACGTGGAGTGCTTATCATAAAAAGATATGGGCTTGTATGCTTGACAATGCAATTAAATTAATAGAAAATTAAAATTTTTTACAAAAAAAAAAAAAAAAAAAAGTTATTTAGAAGCTCCTCGCTTTTGTTATTTGTAATAAAAAATTGTGATGAATTCTGTAAGTAGAACTTTTTAATCTATTATTTCCATTAAACTTTACGACAAAATATTTTTCTCCTTTTAGTACATTAATTATCATATTCATTTTAAATAAAAGCTTATTACGTAAACATCCTTTTCTTTTGATTGCATTTTATTTACTGTTTTTAGTCTCAGTTACTCATTATCAGTGACGAAATTTTTAGTCATTATTAAAACATAAGCAGTAAATCATAAGAAACTGTAGCATGAAGAAAAATAATTATGCCATCCAAATGTCTGGTTTGGTTTGGTTTGTCTTATTTGATTACGGCAAAGCACGCGAGAGCTATTTGCCTTATGGAAAGGAGGCCTCGTGGAGGAATTTCTAAAGGAAACTGGCTCGTATCCACATTATGCATAGGAAAAACCCACGAAAACGCCCATGCAGCCAGCCCGTTCGCCTGGAATGGAACCCAGATCGAAATACTAGAGTTCAGCGAATCCACCGCTCGGCCGCTGGTGGACTCGTCATTCAAAGAATGAAGAAATCACCTTGAATATTTAGTTTCGGAAATAGGATATAATTACAATGTTACAACAAGCATTTTACTTGAAGCTAAAGTGAATATCGTCAGTTCGTCATTGAAGGTACCAGGATGGCAAACTAAAAATATTTTCCTCTTCCATCTGCATTAGATTGCGAACATATTACTTAAAAAAATATAAAAAATTGCTCAACTAATATTTTTTTTTAATTCTTGGTTTTAAAGTTTGAAGTTTGTTTGATAATCTGTGACAATTTCATTTTTTTATTTTTGATATATTTCTAGATGCTGAAATTTTAAAAATCGTAAACGTCAAATAGTCTAAAAAATCAAGGAATTTTCAAAAATTCGGAAATTAAGCTAACTTTTGCATGCAAATTTCATTGAAAATATTTTTTTCCACTGTATTCGCCAGTGCAACAGGAAAATTCTGATATAAATAATTTATTAGTTAAATGAAGATATGTGCGAAAACTGTCTAAACATTAAACAAAAAAATCTGATGTGTACACCAACATGACTTCCTTGTATGGAATATTAAATTATACGCATTTTTTCTTAACACTCTGTCGCTAGGATCACTTAGCAGCGTTACTCAGAATCATGACTCAGATTACAACTCAGAATGCACAAAAAATTATATCGTCTGAAGAATTATCTAATCGTTGCCATACGTTTTATTAAACTATTAAAATAAATTCAAAACGATGTATAAAAGAAATTTAAAAAAAGAAAAGAAACAAACACAGACAATTCAGAAGAATCATTGAAAAATGAACAACACCTTCGCCGGGACTCGAACCACAGACCTCTGGAATGCACGTCCAGCGTGCTGAACGAAGGCATGGGAAGAAAGCGAGAGAAATACCTTATACCATTATACCACAAAGGCATGCAGAAAGGAGGGAGAAAATAAAATGTTACGAAATACATGGTATTGAAATTTCGAAGTGTAAAATAAGCAACATTATTAATCGGTACGGGAAAAACCGTCAAACAGTACTTCTACATAAAAACAAGATTTTAAACGGAAACCCGAAAAAGGCAAGTTCTGTTTCTACTGTGTCCATAGTTGAATCTTTGATGACAAGAAAAAATCCTCCGAAGCCGCAATTACAAAAGCTGTAAATACTTCTGTAGCAACACTAAATAAAATAATAAACGAAGACTCGCAAATTAAGAAAGATCAAATCATAACATTCATCAGCTTTCGCGGAGGTATGAGACTCAAAGCAGAACAATTTTTAGAAATGATGTAAAAAAAACACTTTGTGACTCTTTATCAAGCGTGGTTTTACTTCAGTGTCTGCAATAAAAAAAAGGTCTGTTTATTATCGTAAACGAAGAGGAAATAATGTACAAACCCGGTTCCGTCGGTGCAAAGAAAGTTTCGGAAAGGAGTTTATGATTATCGCAAGACTCTCTTACAATTGGGAAATTAAAAAGGAGAATAATTATACTATGAGCTAAATAGAATGCAAAAAGAAAGTTTTTATGTTCGGTGTTTATAGAAGAAATTCGGTATCTATTTCTCAACAGCTTTCAAGGAACGAAACATCATTAAGACAGAGCAATGTGTGATAAATCGAAACGTATTCTTATAGGTATTGGATCTATGGATCACGTATGGACTATTGTGGCTTTCGTCTCTTAAAAGGAACTCTTCCTAATAGCAAACCCACCACGACTGATTGACTATTTGACCTTGGAAAGTAATGGAAATCAGTACACTAGACATTTTACGAAACGCCACTGAGATCAAAATGCAGAGTTATAGTCCAAAAAAAAAAGGCTCTCGAAAAAAATAAAGAGGCTGTTCGCACACATTTTAGACGATTTTGCTTTGCTATAAAAACAAATCTTCTCCTTGAAGATTTTTATTTAACTGCAATTAAATTGTTGAAAGCGTAAATTATCATTTGCTATTTGGAAATTTTGTTTTCATGCAAAATTGGACGGAAGGCTACGTTTGTGCTCTTTCCGAAGAGACTTATTCTTATTTAATCATTAAAAATGCTGTGAAAGCCATTACTTTTCGGTATTTAAAGCAACGATAGGTAATATTGTCAATAAGAGAGGAAAAAAGGCAAAGTTTGGCTTCAAGGAGAAAAATTGTTCAGAATACTTATCCCAGGAAAAAATGGAATGTTTAGAATGCTGCATGCAAATATAAGAACTTTAATATTAAAAGAAAAATCTGTCAAGTCAAAGGACATTTGAAGTATCACTAAAATGCTCAGTGTCAACTAAACGAAGTAATTAATGATATTTGAATCTTAAAAAGTCGAAAACACGTAATGTGCATCTTCTTTCTCCAGGACATATCGCCGAAAGCAGAACACGCTGCAGAATTCTCTAGGAGAAACAATTATTCGGTCAAAAATGGAAAAATTGTTGTCACAATAAATGAATCTTGGATATATTTAAACGAACGCAATGAAAAGAGACCCATTTATTATCATAAAAGAGAAGAAAAAAGTCTCAGAACATTGTTCAAGTAATCTAAAGAAAGTTCTTAAAAGGGATTTATTACTGTTTGTGGTTTCTTCTATAACGGCAAATTAAAATTAAGGAGAGTGCAGAAAACTGTTTAAATCAACTCCACGTATTACTAAGAACATATTTTATATCCAATTTTCAAATATGAAATACCTTCTCTTCACCCACAGTGCAATCAGTCAGTAGAACTGCATCAAGACAAAGCAAGCCGCCGCACGTCAAAGTCTACTGTTAAATTTTCCAATTTCCTGGAAAAAATGGAACTAGAAGCACGTATCAAGGTCGTATCCTTCACTCATATCCCTACTAAATCTTCTGATGTACCATCCCTGGGTTTTTTCACTTTTGGACTTTTAAAAAGCCGATTGTGCTGACGTCGACTTATAACCGTCCTTGCACTTTGGAAAGCTGTTCAAGAGGAATGGGAGAAAATAACTCTTCCGCACTAAAAAAAGCTTTATTGTCTTGGAAAGTAGGGTATAGAAAGGTAGTGAAGAATAAGGCTTATGAAATGGAACATTTAAAACACAAAAAGTGTAGGTAAATATATCTGTAAATACAATAAAAATCGTCTTAAATATGTGCGAGCAGCGTTAATACTCTTTATGTTTTAAACATTAATTAAATGGCTTCGAAATCGTTCTAAAAATGTACAAGCATCCCCTGAAAAATGTTTCCTTTTTCGTAACAGTTCAGAGCAAAGTTCTATAATAATCGTACTTGCAAATGCCTTTTCTTTTTTCGTACTAATTTAATTTGCGTGTTCTACGATGTTTGTTTTAAATTTCTTAACAATTATTTTTAATTTTTAGTACATTTTTTCTCTAAATACAAAAGTTCACTCCATAAGAAGATGTAAATTAGTTAAGGGTAAGAAATAGTCACTTAAGAATGTAAATGGGACTCATTAACTAAAGTAATAATTTACAGACTACATCTATTACTTATAGTTAATGAGTATGCAGTCTGTAAATTATTACTTATAGTCAATGAGTATTGTTAGGAATAGTTTCTCCCGCGCCTTTATTGTTATGCTATGTTTGACAGAACTCTCTATGGGTTAACAATTTCTTAATTTATAGCTGTTATTTGAGAGATAGGCACTTTTACCCTAACCAAGTTAATAATCGCATCAGAACTTTGCCTAATTTGGAGTTTCTGTTTGTAGCTCAGTTCAATGAACTACAAGACAAGTTTCTAAGTTTAGTTTGCTGCTGACTGAATTGAGTTCGACCTTAAATAAAACGTACTAGGATATAACTCACTGATGTTACAATGATGATGATCACTGATGATTAAGGTATCTTAACAAAGCAGTTAAAAAATAAGGAATTGGGACTATTCGGAGGAGGAACAGATGTGAACAAGAAATGTGAGAACGGAAAGGAAAGGATAATTTGATTTCTTCCTTATTTGATTACTTCAAAGGTGTCTTATGGCAAAGCTGACGACAGCTGTCTGCTAAAAGAACGGATGTTTTCGTGAAGGATTTTCTACGGGAGTTTGGCTCGTATACAGGTTACACATGAGAAAAACCACGAAATCTCCCAAGCAGCCATTTTCTTCACCGGGATTCAAACCTCGGACCAAACTACCAGTGGTCAGCGACATTGCCGCTCCGACTCTGGTGAGTACTAATTTGATGCCTTAGCAATATAATAAAATTTAAATATATTGTTAAGGTACATTTTAATTTTATAACAGTTATCTTAAATTTATGCACCTTTCTTATATCTTCTAGGTTCAGCTTACAATTCCTTACCAGAATGAATTTTTAGAACCGCCTTAAATGCAAATGAGACGTAGAATAGTATTTAAGTTCCACTGACTTCGACAGACAGAGTTAGGATTCCTGAATAGCGCGTTTGCTTTGTGGCTACGTGTCTCTAACTGTTATTACGCTCGGTCGTATTACGTGGCTTTTCATAGCTTCTCTGGTTAATTTAATATTACGGGCCAACTAGTTAGAATTGTGTTAGCTTTGGCTAAATCTCTTTAGTTAGTCTTTAGTTAGTTCTTAGTTCTTACATTTTGAGTTTAAGCCCAAGTGGAGGCTTTGCTGTATGCTCTGAGAAAGAGGCCAACTGTAAATATTTATTTTGAGGAAATAAAGGGTAAGCAACCCTTCTTGAATTTACGTTTCTGTTCTTGGACTTGACCGATTATTCACTTAGCTGTTCACTAAGTTCCTCAACACTTGGTTAATAGAATACAAGTGCGGGACATTACAATACTAAAATAAATGCTTAAGCATTTTTATTATTTGCAACTTCGATGATATTGATATTAGAATCTTAGCTAAAATAAACTAACTGAATTGTTCACAAGCAAAATATCAAATGGACTTTGATTTTACAGAACGTTATTTCAAGGAAGACGAGTATGATGGCTCTCGTCTTCAAGTAACAAAAACATTTTAAAATAAGGACCGGAAATAAAAGTATTTAACCTGGGTAAACACGCATGGGGTGTTTTGGCACCCCACACTCGAAGAAAATCGCCGGCAATCTTCCCCCATAAGCAGAAACGGTTAAGTTCATCAGTAGCTGTCTCCAGGTTTATGTTCTGTATGTCTCGAGTGAAAACGGCAACTTCAGAGCATTTAGTGTGGTTTAAAGAATAGTTTGAAGTGTGTCAACACCCCACGCGAGCTTTCGTGTTGCGATTTTTCACGAGCCATGGCGTATTCAAGTCGCTCTGTTCAGTCGTTTCCTCATTTGAATCAAAATTTCCTCAAACAAAGAAATGAAAAGACTTCAAAAATTATTAGAAGAGGTTTCATCGGATGAAGATTCTATTGAATAAGACTTAGGTGATTCACATGATGAAGATATAATTAGTGGTCATCAGTGTGAATCTGAAGCAGAGTGCAGAAGACGTTCCTTGTACTCAAATTGATTATTTTATAGTAAAAGATAAAATAACAAAATGGCAGAAAGAACCCTTTCGAGTTTAAAGACGTATTATATCGTAAAAAGGTGCCTCGCAATGCATATATATCTAAAGATGTGGCTTCACCCATGGACGCATGGAATCTGGCCTTTGCACTTTAAGATTCTCATTTGAAATCACGACAGAAACAGAGGGAACACAACGAAGATTCTCTTGATGAAGTACAAAAAAGAAAAGATAGTTATGTTACCGGAGATGTTACATGTGGTCAAGGGAAAACGACAGGAAATCAAAAAATGCATGCTTGAAGTGTAAAAATAATATATGTCAAGAGCATTGTGAAATAGAAGCGGGATGTATAATTATCTACTACTTCTTGAATTTAATTGATTTTAAAATGAATTATATAGCTCACTGTTCACGCAATAATTCTGCATAATTTGGATTACAATTGCGTTCACAAATACAAAAAAAAATTCTCATAGAAATGAATGATTCTTAATCATCTGAAAAAAAAGTAAGTACTTTTTAACAGGCCAGATTTATTCGTTATAAGTTTTAAAATCAACTTTACTTTTAAGCTATTTTATGCAATAAATGTCATAATTAACATAGAATGCATTCTTTTACTGAATTTTAATAATATGTTTCATTTTATGTCATTTAATTGCTTGGAGTGTGTTGATACCCCATGCACGTTCTCGTGTTACATAATACAGCGCGCGTTCTCCCGGGTTAAATAAGCAAAATAACAAGAGGTAGGAGCAAATATAGGGTCATAAACTGAGAAAAATAAGGATTAAAAGTGTAAAAATCCTCAGAGTGCTTTGTTGATGAACAATTGCTTTGGAATTAATATCACTAAAATTAAATTTGACAGATTTTATTAAGAATTTGATTAACCAATTAAGGAAGCCTTTTGGCTTAAGGAAAAGAATTTTCTTCAAAGCTTTTGTTTGGGAAGTATAATCTAATGTCTCGTTTTATCCCACAGAGGCTTAGCCCAGAAGGGCTATTAGTCTGGAAATGGCATTTTGCCTTCACTCAATGCGATATATCACTTTTCTAATTGTTACCACCAAATATTATCACCCTGTATTATATTTAAAGAAACTAAATAATGAAGAATCTGCATGAATGTACGTTTCTCGCATTGTGAAGAAATAGCAGTACCTAGAGTCATAAAATTTTGAATAACGTAGTATGTGGAGTCTATGTGTACTTTTCGGGAGCATTCAAGTAAACCCTATGTGAAAGACTGCCTAGCGACTTCTCGCAGTGTCTTGACGAACAGATACTACAGAAGAAGGTTTAAATAACACTTTTAGTTAAACTAACGCAACAAGATGCACTCACTCGGTACTCACAATTCACCACCATTTGTGGCTAAATAAATTGAACAGAAAATGAAAATGTAAAATCACAATAAATTAGGATGGCCAGGAGTTGCTGGGCTCGGCTTTGTTGCCATTGCTCCCTTTGAAATTTTTGAGTTTTTAAGCTCAAGAAGGTGTGTAACATCAACTAGAGAGCTATTTCAAATACGCAGTATAAGCTCGAAACTCACTCCGTTACTACTTCTCACGAACTCTTGAAATGCAGCTTAAATACTGCTTCTAAACACACGTAGATTTTGCATCATTAAAATTTACATTCCGGCAGGAACTGGAATCAGAAGGGAAAGCAAAGTCAAATTAAAAATAATTGTTTAGAATAAAATAAGTTTTTTATAACTCCTACAGGCGAATATGGGCACCTGGAAGCCCGAATTTGGAATTTTTTTATTGTATATTTCATATTTCTTAAAACGGTAACGAATTTTGATTAAAAAACTCAACAACTTCAAAGCGAGCAGTGGCAACACTGTAGGAGATAAAGCATTTTTATCTCCAGTACGCGAGACTCTCGATCGGAAATTCTAAAGATATGCTGTTTTTACGTATTTTTAGCCCAAAGTGACGCTAGCCGAAATGCTCTCGAAATGTATATGTGCCTGTAAATGAAAACAAACACCCGTTTGGGCGTAATATAAAATCTGAAAGCTTTCAGATTTTATTTTTTTATTAGTCCAAAGGAGCGTTAGCTCAGAAGGACTGTAAATTTCGTTTTGGCATTTTGCGTCGATTCACTCACTGTAAATGCCCGTATCACTTTTCAAGCTGTCGCCACCAAATATTATCGCCATGTATTATATTTAAAGAAATTAAATAATGAATAATCTGCATAAAAGTATGTATGTTTCTCACACTGTAATAAAACAACGGTACCTAGAGCCATCGAATTTTGAATAACATAATCCTCCTCCGAATATGGGCATCTGAAAGCCCAAATTTGGAATTTGTTTTAATATTGATTTCATATTTTCTAACACTAACGAATTTTTTATTAAGAAACTCAACGATTTCCAAGCGAGCAATGGCAACACTGTACAGGAAAAAAATATTTTTATCTCCGGCGTGCGAGACTGTGTATCGGAAATTCTAAAGATATGCTCATTTTAGAATTATTTTGCGATATTTCTGCTGAATTAAATTTTATGGTTTAAGTGCGAAGAACATGATATTTAATAAATAAAGATAACACAGAAAACGTTAAAAAACACGCCTTTCTGCACAATGTAAAATTCGATAGCTTTCAGATTTTTTTTAAATTTTTAATTTTTAATTCCTAGTTGGCCATGTTATTAATTTGCTAATAATTATTTTAAATTTTTAATTCCTAGTTAGTCTCCTCACGAGGTGGACATGTGCTAATACTGGACCTTGCCTATGTTTTCTAGAATACGGATTCTGTAAGATTCTGTGAATAATAAAATCCCTTTTTTGAAAAAAAAATGTACATTGATTAACACGTTTCACGACAATATGCATAAAAATTACTTGTCGTTAAATCTCTTAGCTTCAAAAACCTTTTTCTAAACGTATAGTTTATTTTTAGTTTCATGCAAATGCAAAAGTACGGTTCATGTCGCCAAATCATGATGGTGATTAATTATGGTCCACCGGGTTTTGTTCAGGCGCCATTTGTATAATCATCTAGAAGTTTTGAGACAGGAAACGTGATAAATTCGCTTTGCCCTACTATCCAGTTGCATAACGAAGGCGCGCAGAAAGGAAAGTGAAAATGCTTACAGCCTCTAAAAAATAAATAAATTTTTAGCACAAAGAGGCAATTTGCCCAGAAGGACTATTAATTTCGTTTTGGCATTTTGTGTTGATTCACTACAAGCGTTGTTTCACTTTTCAAATTGTTGCCACCCAATAATATCGCCCTGTATTATATTTAAATAATGTAAGTTCTTCGTATTGTGAAATCAACAACGCGACCTAGAGCCATCCAATTCTGAATAACGTAGTGCTCCACTGGAGTTTGGGCACCTGCAAACCCAAATTTTAACTCTTTAATTTGTTGTATTGTCTGTTTCATATGTAGAGTGAATTCATATAAGTGGAATGGTATATGACGGACGGAAGGACGGCGGAATTAATTTTTTTACTGAATTCTAAATTCTGTTAAACAGTTAGGTCGTAATTTAGGGATTGCTAAATAAAATTTGTGCTGGAAGAATTTCTTAGAGGTCTTTTTTCATGCGTGAGATATGTTTCTCAAATATAAAAATGCAATAGATTTTAATGAAAACCTGTATTAAAGACGTGATAATACAGTATTTGAAAAATTTTAGTCTAAAAAGTCATTTTTGTAAATTTTTGGTTTTTCCCCATCATTCTTATAATTAATTGATATTTCTATTAATATTGTTACGTGCGTACGGGTTCGTAATAGAATGAATAGAAAAGTCCGATAAAAAGTTAGTAAAATTCATTCTAATCACAAGAAATATAACAAAAGGCTGGATTATTGCTAAAAGATATTCGTACAATATCCCAATATCAAACAAAATAAACATCCCATATCTACGTATGTTGCCACCGCATCATCGAGAAGTGAAGGTTAAATTACTAAAGGGTTAAATAGAACGCAATTCAAAGCGCAGAGAAAGCCAATCCGATCTCACCGCGAATTCGCTACAATCATCAACAGCTCACTAAAACAGCAACAAGCAACAACTGAGCTGAGATGTTTCTCTCCGACTTTTATAGCTTTTTAAATCGGTCGTGAGTGATAATTCTAGCAATTTCTGAAGAGCAGAAAGAGTAGAATTACGGATACGGGTATTCGAGCAGTCAATTACATGTACTTAAATTAAATATCAATTACCGAGATAAACTTTTAGTCAAAGTTAAATGCACGTGCTCTTGTATTTTTACTTTTCCGGCGTAGCTTTCTCTTAAAATATGATACGCGCTGTACTGCGCGGAGAAATAAAACAATTTTAATTACAATTCTATTAAAAATATCTAACTAAATGCAAAATTTCATAACGATATATCGTTATTAATAAACTATTAGTAGAGCAAACCTTTTTAACTGACAAAAAGTAATTTTCTTTAGCAGACACAAAGAGCAGCAGCTGTTCATAGAAAACGCGTAGTTTATTGAAATGTACATGGACGTAAGAAACGCGTGGAAAGTGGATGGCCGTCTGTTATTATCTTAGGAATGCAAAGATGTACCACGCATATGTACTACTAATAACTGTTGCTAATACTGAAGTTGCAACAGATAATATTATGATACGATGGCAATACAATAATCTTTCATAGTAATGTAGAGTCACTAGTTTTTTTCTGATGCTGGAGGAGTGAAAACTGACCAATGTCCTCGACGGGACTCGAACCTGGACCTCTCGAATACGCACCGAGTGTGCTACCGTTACACCACGAAGACATGCAGGAAGGAGGGAGAAAATATGCTTCCCTTTTTAAACGGCGACTGGGAATTAAAAAACACAATCACCAAATCCTGGTGGTTAAGAATCCTCATCCACCACCTTTCAGTTCGGACACCACTGTAGAAGACGTGAAAAATGAGCAATGCCCTCGCCCGGACTCGAACCTGCACCTCTCGATCCGTGCCGAGTGTGGTAACCATTACACCACGAAGGCATGCTGGAAGAAGTGAGAAAATACCTTATAGTACAGGCGATGATTCTTTAGGAATTAACTCACTCGGGTGCTCATTCTAACTACTTTATAGTACATCTGCAAAACTGCAGGATGCAAGCACACTGAACTTAATAGTGTTAAGTTCACTGTGCCATGTGCATGGCCCCACATGTGCATGGCAGTCTTTTATCTATTACTATTTACTTCTATTGTCATGTACATTGCGTATCCTTTTTCTGAAACGATATATCACTATATATATATATAT